>CM033470.1:133253376-133478376 GCA_019447015.1 Hymenochirus boettgeri
AATTGGCTGAGGGCTGTTGGCTCTGTGGTTTTGAACCTCATTTAAGTAATTTCTCCAGAGCAATCAGCTCTTGAGCGATTTTCTGTTTTAAAGGGATTTTTCTGTTTTTAAGGGAATTGAGAGCGTTAAAAAACTAAAGCCGCGATTTTCTGTGTTTTAAAGGGATTTCTGTTTTTTTAAGGGAATTGAGAGCGTTAAACAAAATTAAAGCCGTTTATTTACTGTGGTTTGCAGCCTAGTAAATGTACTAACTAATACTATTATTTTCTAGGAGTGTGCCTGTGTAAGTAATTAATCACTGGTGTGTTTTTTTTTTTTTTTACTACTTACTGCTTGAATAAGGTAGTAGGAACTGTTTGAGTAAACTCAAAGCACTGGGTTACTGAAACAAATACTGTGTTTTAAACAGCACTGTTACCTGTAGAGCGGGGGTTGGTAAGAGACAAAGGAGGCAATTTTTTTTCTTTTCACTGATTGGATGGGGGTGTAGTAATTGGTTTAAATTGGCTGAGGGCTGTGGCTCTGTGGTTTTGAACCTCATTTAAGTCATTTCTCCAGAGCGATCAGCTCTTGAGCGATTTTCTGTTTTAAAGGGATTTTTCTGTTTTTAAGGGAATTGAGAGCGTTAAAAACTAAAGCGTTTATTAACTGTGGTTTGCAGCCTAGTAAATGTACTAACCTAACACTATTTATTTCTAGAGTGTGCCTGTGTAAGTAATTAATCACTGGTGTGTTTTTTTTTTTTTTTTACTACTTATTGCTGAATAAGGTAGTAGGAACTGTTTGAGTAAACTCAAAGCACTGGGTTACTGAAACAAATACTGGTGTTTAAACAGCCACTGTTACCTGTAGAGCGGGGGTTGGTAAGAGACAAAGGAAATGCATTTTTTTTTCTTTTCACTGATTGGATGGGGGTGTGTAGCTAATTGGTTTAAATTGGCTGAGGGCTGTTGGCTCTGTGGTTTGAACCTCATTTAAGTCATTTCTCCAGAGCGACAGCTTTGAGCGATTTTCTGTTTTAAATGGATTTTTTGTTTTTAAGGGAATTGAGAGCGTTAAAAAAACGAAAGCGTTTATTAACTGTGGTTTGCAGCCTAGTAAATGTACTAACCAATACTATTTATTTCTAGGAGTGTGCCTGTGTAAGTAATTAATCACTGGTGTGGTTTTTTGGTTTTTTTACTACTTACTGCTTGAATAAGGTAGTAGGAACTGTTTGAGTAAACTCAAAGCACTGGGTTACTGAAACAATACTGGTGTTTAAACAGCACTGTTACCTGTAGGAGGGGGTTGGTAAGAGACAAAGGAAAGGCATTTTTTTTTCTTTTCACTGATTGGATGGGGGTTGTAGCTAATTGGTTTAAAAGGCTGAGGGCTGTGGCTCTGTGGTTTTGAACCTCATTTAAGTATTCTCCAGAGCATCAGCTCTTGAGAGATTTTTCTGTTTTTAAGGGAATTGAGAGCGTTAAAAAACTAAAGCGTTTAAAACAAGAAAACGTTTAAGAACAACACTGCTATTTCTCTGCTGTGTATTGCTGTGTCTCTGCTGTGTATTGCTGTTCCTGTGTCTCTGGTGTGTATTGCTGTTTAGTATGGACAGTTTTGTTGGGGCCGTGCAATGTGCATCCTGCCGCATGTATGGGATCTTGGAGCAGCCGCCCCAGGGGACCTATGTATGTGTCAGATGTGAGTGGGTTGCCCATTTGGAATCTGAGGTCCAGAATCTAAGGGGTAAACTTGCAGCATTGCAGGGCTTGGCAAACCTGGGGGAAATGCAGGTACTGGCAGGGGCCAGTAAACTGGAGGGTGGACATGGGGCAGATAAGGTGGAGAAGCAAGATAGATTTGTAAGGGTCACCAGGGGAAGTAGGGGACGGAAGGATAGGGACGCTTCTTCCCAGCTGGTCGATCCCAACAGATTTGCCATTTTAGGTGAAGATGTGGAGGACGATGGCTCAGAAGCAGCATGTATGGAGCGGGCCTTTCCCTTGAGCACCCAGGGGACGGCCATCTCCAATACAAGGAAAGGAGAACTGGGGATTAGGAAGGATAGGCAGGTGGTAGTGGTAGGGGACTCCATTATTAGAAGGGTAGATAGGGTAATCTGTCGCCAAGACCCTACATGCCGAACAGTGTGTTGTCTGCCTGGTGCTAGGGTTCGACATGTGGTGGATCGTGTAGACAGATTATTGGGTGGGGCTGGGAGTGACCCGGCGGTCTTGGTTCACATTGGTGCCAATGACAAAGTTAGAGGTGGAGGTGAGGTCCTTAAAAATGATTTCCAAGAATTGGGGGCCAAGTTAAAAGTAAGGACCTCCAGGGTAGTGATTTCAGAAATACTACTGCAGCCACGTGCTATGCTAGGGAGACAACGGGAGCTCAGGAGTATAAATGCGTGGCTAAGAGGGTGGTGTAAGGAGATGGGGTTTGGGTTTTTAGAGAACTGGGCTGATTTTTCTGTTGGCTACAGGCTCTTTAGTAGAGACGGATTGCACCTCAATGGTGATGGTGCAGCTGTTTTGGGGGAGAAGATGGCTATGGGGTTGGAGGAGATTTTAAACTAGGTATGGGGGTGGAGGGAATGTTTAACTACACAGGGGTAGATAGAGAAGTTAGGGATCTGGGGGCTAGTAACACAACGGAGGGAGGAGAAGGGGGAGGGGGGAGCATAGAGGATAAGGAGGCATGTACGACCATGTATGGAAGTAAATCAATTGATAATCTAAAATGTATGTTTACAAATGCAAGGAGTCTGGCTGGAAAAACCGTCGAACTTGAAATAATAGCGTTAAAGGAAAGGTATGATGTAATTGGTATAGCAGAATCATGGCTTAATGATTCACACGACTGGACAGTAAATATTGAAGGATACTCCTTATTTAGACATGACCGAGTTAATAAGAAAGGAGGAGTATGTATGTATGTTAAACAGGAAATGAAGCCAAATTTAAAAGATGGAATAGATGGGGGAGCAAACGATACGGCAGAAGTATTATGGGTGGAACTGTGTACAGGAAGCAAGAAGGTAGGTAAATTAATTGTTGGAGTATGTTATAAGCCGCCAAATGCCGGGGAAGAGGTGGAAATGAATCTCCATATGCAGTTGGCGAAGGTTGCTGGTATGGGGCATGTTCTGGTTATGGGGGATTTTAACTACCCTGAAATAGATTGGAGTAATGGAACTGCCAGCACCTCTAAAGGTATAAAGTTCTTAAATTTCCTATATGAGCATTTTCTTTCACAGATGGTAGAAGTTCCTACTAGACAGAATGCGTTGTTGGATCTGGTGATATCTAATAACCCTGAGCTCATTTTGGAGATGAAGGTAATGGGAAGCTTAGGGAATAGTGACCATGATATAGTGTCATTTAATATAGGTTGCAAAAAACTAAAGTGCACTGGCTTAACAAAAACTTTTAACTTTAGGAAAGCTAATTTTATGCTTTTAAAGGAATCGCTCCTGCTCATAGACTGGGGGGAACTGTTTCTAGGTAAAGAAACTGAGCAGATGTGGACCACTTTTAAAGGGATATTAAACTATTACATTTCCAAATCGGTACCTTTAGGTAACAAGTGTAAAAAAATTAGGTCCAGTCCTGCATGGATTAATGCTCAGGTAAAAAGGGAAATGGAAAAAAAGAAAAGGGCTTTTAAAATTTTGAAAACAGAAGGCACAGAACAGGCTTACAGGGAGTACAAAAGCTGTAATAAAGAGTGCAAGAAAGCTTGTGAAGGTTCTCATTCATCCAGGTCATGGTATATCTGTTGTATCAACCGCGTAATTTACGCCTGCTTTGCCCTTTTGTAAATAAAAACTTGGGAAACAGGTGCGAAAGGTAACGGAACCGTTTCAATAGGCCCCATAGTTAATAAGCCTGATTGAGTTTTTGTGTAAAGATTTACACCGTTACCCATACAAGTTTCCTAAATAGTCTTAGGCGACTACAGAAGATATACAACGACAATGGTAGAGCCAGATATTCGTGCTGTTCCAGATAAACACGAAGTTATCTGGAGTATTGGGCGGCAGAAATGAATTGCGTTGGCGTGATGCGCATTGAAATCTTCGTTATTTGTGTGAGCAGTTCCTTTCATATCAAACTTAATGAAATGTCCGCCCCCGAAAACCGAAATTTAACTAACCCACGACTGGCCCCATTTGTGTATGAGAAGCCTATCTTACAAGTCCTTGCTTCCAAATGGTCTCCTTAATGTCCCTCCCAAGTCCAAAAACAATGACCACCCGAGCCGGGCCCAGTCCTATCTGTCTCTGTTCCTGTACTCTCCCCGGAAATTTGCAACTGCCCATTGCAGTCCTCGCCCGCCCCCCTCCTCCCTTCTCCCTCCTGTTTCTCTCTCCTTCCCCATACTGTAAACCCCTTTTCTCCCCCGATCTCTACTTTACTTTGTTGCCTCTCCCCTCCGCCGTTCTATTCAGTCCGGAAGTCGTGTACTTGCGGCTGCCTGTCCGGTCCCCCTCGTGCAGTTCATCATGCAGCAGAGGGCTTGACCGAACGTCCGAGGTAAGGCTAATTCGGTTTTTTTAGAGAAATGATTATGGCGGTTGGGGGTGGGGGAGGGGAGGGAGCCCTAACTTCAAAAAATCTGAAATAGAGGTTTTGACATATGCCTTTACACTGATTCTTGGCTCTCTTAGTTAAAATCCCAGTGTTAACTATTGTGACTATTTGAAAAGTTACGTAAATCTGTCCTGTACCTTCAGCAGCTAGCTGTGTTCCCAGAATAAGCATTATGCAGTTTCACATGTATGTATTTTTTTCACTCACATTGTCAACCCATGGAACCACAGTTAAAATCTACTTGTTGCCAGAAACTATTGTTCTAATCTGTTATATTTTAATATGTTATAATTACATTATTGAGATTTTGGTGGGAAATGCTACTCCCTTTCAATTTTCCAAAACATTACGACCCCATTCCACACTGAAACTATTTGTATTAACAATGTTACTGTAGCTCACATGCTTGGCTTTCATGTATTATTATACCTCTGTGTCAGATCAAAGTTCTTAATATACATCTCTCACCGGCCTCTTGACATCCTTAGCTATCAAGATGCCTGGTACACGTGTAACCTTTCTCCCCAGGTAAAGCATCTCAGAGACAGGGGGGTTAGACCCCTATATCCCACTGGTGGCTTTTCAGCTTGCTATTATTTCTCCAACAAATATTTACCATTATTTCATACCCTATATATAATCTTGCACATCTCAATTATTCTTGCTTTTATTGATGATACATTATTTTCCAGTTTTTGACTATTCCAGGCTTTGAGAGTAAAACTTATCTAACTGCCCACGAACACCAAACTGAATATGGGTAGAACCTTTACTCCAAAATAGAACTATTCTCCTCTGTCTGTTTTTATTTAATTTACATTTAGGGGCCATGTCCTCAAGATTTGTATTTGTTGAATTAACCGTGCGAAAGGCTTTCAAAAGAAGTTTGGGCAATAGAAGGAAACCTTTCAATACTTTGTTGCCTTAAGCAGATTTTTAACCTGTAATTAAAAATGCTTATTGGGTTTAGCCAATGGGTAATGAATATTTGAGACCAACACACAGTAAGCAATTTACAATTTGCCATCACTTTTTAGACTTAAGGGTTTAATTTGTCATTTGTAACCATAAATGCAATTATTGACAAACGGGGAAATAGTGTGGGAAATTTATTAGGTTTCCAGTCACTTTCCATTGTCATGCCTACCCCCTGTGCAAACACAAAAAAGGGAAAGGATATCATGATTCCCTGTACAAGCTCTAGTATCAGCTTTTTGTGATGCATTCTATCTGGCTGAAATATCCTACAGTAATGAAAGATCAAGAAGACAAGGAAGAGAGGGGTCAGGAATTAGTACATGCAGGAATAAATCTGATCAGCCGGAGGAGTAATTTTCTTAATAATCATATTCACCTGCCTGCTTTCCGCACCCCTAGAAGATTAAGTATTTAATCGTACTAATATTTCATTCAATCTGGCAGCATTTCCGTTTCGTTAGGATCCCTGGATGCCCCACAGTGGGTAGGAGTGGGGGATAGAAGGAAAATGAACTAGATAGAATCTTAATTATTTTATTTTTTTTCACCTTCTTCTGCCTGAATTTTTTGGTTAATGCAGAAAAGTTATTGCCCATTCGCAGTACCTAATAAAATGGACCCAGGTACCATGTCTCTTTATTCCGTGCAAATGCTAAACATATGTTTTGAGCTAAAATACAAGAATCATACACATGGAATACATTTCGCAAGTTCCAAATTTGTTCTCACAATATAGATTATAAAATGCAAAAACTGAGACATATATTTGTATGTTTGGTCTTGTTGACGTAAGGTATAGTTTTTATGTAAGTATTTTGAGGTTGAATACAGACATACGCCATCATAGTCAACCCATCTAGCAATCTCCTCATTACTGCCACCTTTGATCCAGAGTAAGGCAAAAAAACAGCCATAACCAATACCAGTCAACTTTGCAACCCTTCCTTTTGTTTCAGAAACTCATCCAGCCATTTTTTTGTACTGACCAATGAACTGCCCTAACACGCCCTGGAAGACAGTTCCATAGCTCAACCGTTCTCGACAGTGAAAAACCCGTTTCCAACTTTAAGCCTAAACCTTTTTTTTTTTCTTCAAGTCTTAGGGATGGCCACATGTCCTCTTACATGCTCTATTGGCGAACAATGCCCAGATAGTTTATTGTAGGCCAGTTTGAATGTATTTATACACCGTAACCATATCCCCACCAAGTGCCTTTTCTTTTCTTCTCCCATGTAACATAATTGTACTTTTCCGTCTCTCTTTATTTCAAGCTCCCCCAATCCCCTAGTAATTTAGTTTGCCCTGAACCCTGACCCCTTTCCCCATTTCAAAGATGTCGCTTTTTGTACACAGGATTTTAAAATTGCACTGCATATTCCAAATGAGCCTTACCAGCTTGGTAAGAGGGAGAATAACATTTTCCTCCCTTGAATCCTACCTCTCTTTATACAATACATGTCTGGCTTTGGCTGTTGCTTCTGGCACTAGCTTGCTTCCTTTAAGTTTTTTTATCCACCAAACTCCAAGATCCCTTTCCAACATGGATTCACTTAACACAGAGACCAGGTATAACTCTTTGGGTTCTTAAGAAATTATTATTTTGACCGCCTTTACAGGTCGATTCAATAAAAGTTTCTTATTGTTTAAAAATGGTGCTGATTTTGCCCCAACCAATCATGTTCAATTATGTAACATTTGAAAGCTAACATCTGATTGGTTGGTGCAAAATTAGCATCATTTTAAACAATAAGAACTTTTAAATTGAATAACCCGTTAGTTCTTGACAGTTCTCTTATCTGTACATTCCATTTCATATGTGGGCCCTTAAGGATATATCGATCCACCCCTCAGTGCAAGTTTAAAGTTAAAATGGCTCTGTACCGTTTCTACTAAATATCTAAAGGAGAAATTAGCACTACACCACTGTAGTCGTCACAGTCCAGTACTTTGAACATTTTGATTAATTAAATAAAGGTCTTTTTTTGCATATTTTGTACTTCGGTGTCCTGGATTCTCCCTTTTTCTTTTGTATCTATAAGGAGAAGTATATTCTAAAAAATAGCTAATAAACTACTGATACAAGTTTTTCATAACCAGAACCATCAAGGGTTTAAACAAGTAAATATATCATCAATATAGCAAGGCCTGCGTCACTTTCACTTTCCCTCCACCCCTTCCTACTGAAGCTTCATAGTAACATAGTAACATAGTTATTTGAGGTGAATAAGACATAAAACGTCCATCAAGTCCACCTCAGCTTTTTTTTTTTACCCCTACATAACAGTGTGATCCAGAGGAAGGCAAAAAATCGGATCCGACACAGAACCCCTCAAACCAGATGCATCCCATGAATCCGGACGGATCCTCTTGATTTTGGACTTCGGAAGACATTTTCAATAATTTTCGGACAAAAAGCCTTTCGAACGTTCGAAAAATTATCGAAAATACGATCGGAAACTCGGAATGGTCCTCTACGTATTTTCGATAATTTTCGAACGTTCCAATAGCCCCATACTTTCCGTATCTTCGGAATGTTCCCAGATCTCCATGAATCCGAAATGAATAAAACTATTTAGTGTTCGGCCAACCTCTAGTGTTAACCATTGACTTTTGGATATACGTTACCTAGAGAATTTAAATTCATGAAAGTTTATTGGTTGGAATTGTAAGTGAAGGGCAAGGGATATTCCGCTTTAACACACCCTGCAGTTTCTTTGAAATTAATTAATTTCAAAACAAAATCATTTGATATTTCCCCTTGAGAAGACATGTAAGCCCCTGTCATACCGGCCATTGTAGAGCATTAACTGCCTTGTCTTATGCAGCAGCACTTGTGACACTGAAACACAAATATGACTTTACTGTACTTGTGGTAATGGCCGCTTATGGCAGATCTACTGAGAGCTATATTGTTTCTATTCTACTAAAATTTTTTTTTTTTGTTTCAATCTATTTTCATTTTCACTGATTTGGGTGAAAAATAGTCACAAAACGAGGATCTGATTGATATTTCAAGTCTGACTGCCCAAAATAGAGACTAAAAGTTCCTGTGATCAGCTGTTTTTTTTAACAGTTGATCATGATTATGGCAGTAATGGTACGCAATGATCAGCTTTTTTAAAAAACCTCTGCAGTTTAGTACTAGTCTTTTAAACAGCTGACACATTCCTGTTCCGTTTAGGTCGGGGCATTGCTGACAAACAGAGCTAATGGTAGAGGGGTTGTTTCCAGGGGATGTGTCCACCAACTTGCCGGGGGCCTGGGCCCTGCAAGGTTCATCACAGCTGCTTTTTGTAACCCAACCTATTGTGGCTAGGTCTCAAAGTCCAATGGCTGAATCTCCAGGAACTTGGAAATGGACCGATATGTTTTATGCACTTTCCTATATGGCCACAGATAATTTGATTAATACAGTGATATACTTTTTTGTGCTAAACATATTTATTACATCAGTTTAGCAATTATTACAACCTATTCCAGAAGTTCAATGGTAGTGAATCGTGATTTCGTGAGCTCTGCGTTCTGCAAGCCACTCAGAGAGAAGGCTTAACTACTACTACTGCTGTCTTTTTAGTTCTGTACCTCCTTACGTTTTCGCGCTAGAAGACTTAAATTCAGTACAGAAGTGATAGCACTAGGAACAGTGTGCTGTCATCTAGCTAAGGAATAGTAAAAATTGTTTTTTAGCATTTCATCCATTTACTCTGACATTATTCAACAGGATTACCGTCACCGTGCTTCATTAACTCTTGATAGCATTACGTTGTGTCAAAGACCTAATCAGTGCTGATAACTCTCTTGATGCATTCAGCTGTGGCGCAGAACTCCCCACGTAGATTACCTGTCTTTTTGATGATATTCACGTCTCTGGTGACATGTCTCTCTGAACACATGTCTCTGCTCGGATACAAATACATACAATTCAAAATAAAGCACAATCATAAAATACTTTTTAAGGGTTTTTTTTAAAGTTGACATTTCCCTTTTTAAAGTGGCATTTGAGCCAATTCAAAATTTCCTTGTTCCTTACAGTTTCTATTTTTATTTTTTCATTTATTTAGTTAGATGGGTTTTACCTTAATTGATCTTAGAAACAGTGCATACCAGAGGCAAAGTATCACAGTACTCTTCTATTTGCCTATCCTAAGCAGGCTTTATATAATCTGGTACTCACTTGTGATAACACAAAGCTGTGGAGTTTAAGACCATAGCATGGGAAAAAATTACAAATCCTACAATAAACTTCTAGTCCACATGATGTTTAATATAAAAATCTAATCAAGCAATGAAAAAAATCTTTCCTAACAGCTTATCACATAACTTAAAGAAAATAAAAACAGTATAGAAGTATAGTATTGGAGGTTGAATAAAGACATACGTCCATCAGTCCACCCCCATCTAGCACTATCCTCATTCCTGCCTAACTGTGATCCAGAGGAAGGCAAAAAACCCCCACCAAATTTATGAAGGGTGAAAAAATTCCTTCCTGACTCCAAGTGTCACTGAAATTTCCCCGGATCAACTCTACTTTATGGTATCACTAACCAGTAACTTTGGCAACATTCCGTGTTGTGCATAAGAAACTCGTCCAGCTTTTTTTTTGAAACGACAAGAAACCTGCCATTACCACGTCCACTGGATACAGTTCCACAGCCTTACCCCTCTCACAGTGAAAAACCCTTTCCGAGCTTGAGCCAAACCTTTGTTTCTTCAATTCTTAAGGAGTCCCTCGTGTCTTTGACTTTTCTCTTGGTGAACACTGCCCCATATAGTTTTTATTGTTGGCCCCTTTAATGTATTTTATACACAGTAATCATATCCCCACGCAAGCGCCTTTTTCTCCAGCGGACATATTGTACTTTTCCAGTCTCTCTTCATATTCAAGCTCCCCCAATCCCCTTATTATTTAGTTTTCCCTTCTCTGAACCTTTCCATTTCAAAGATGTCCTTTTTGTACCAGGATTCCAAAATTGCACTCATACTCCCAAATGCACGGCCTCTACCAATGCTTGTAAGAGGAGAATTAACATTTTCCTCTCCTATGAAGAAATCCATACCTCGCTCTTTAACAATACAATACCATGCTGGACTTCTGGCTGTGCCGCCTGGCACTGCTTGCTTAACTTTAAGTTTTTGTTAATCCACCAAACTCCAAGAGTCCCTTTCCACTCGGTATTCACTTAACCAGTAGCCTTTATTTATAAGTCCCACAGTATTTTTAAGATCCAAACTGCATCACCTTACACTTTATCAACATTGTTTCATCTGGCCACTTAGCATCCCATGTGGATAATCTATCTAGATCCCCCTTGCAACGATTGCACATCCTCTGAATGTACAGACCTCTTTTATATATATAACAGTTGGACTTATATGGATCCAGAAGGAACAACAAGGGTCATTAACCATCACTCCATGTCCTCCATAAATTACCGACAGCAGGTACTCCCACATGTCATACACCAAGAATGCCACACAGCTACCTGATGAAGGTTTACAAACCCTTAACGTTGAGTTCCACCTACTGTCACAGAATTACATTTACTAGATACCTATGTGGTGCATCTCTTTTATATTGCAGACAGATAGCTGAGTGGTGGTTAACAGCCACAGAATTCACCACTGCAATGATCTGGTGTGTCACGAGATTATCCGTGCACTGTATTCCGCAAACTTTTTCTTTAGGACAAGATATACAAATAGACACTAAGCCAATTGGAAACCATTACACATGTCAACTTTCTTTCCTTCTATCTTAGGTACGTCCCCTTGCTGCACAAGTGATATTTCAAAGTTGTTTTTGTGCTAACAGTGAGATGTAGGCCTCGCTCATTCCCTATGAAACCTTATCAATCATCATTCAAATAGGTTACTGTCAGGGGGAAAAATAGAAATATGGAATTTGATGGCAATAAATTTCCATCGCCTCTAAGCCCAGTGCTTATTGTCCTGTCCCAGGGCTCCTACATTTCATTCGTTCGTATGGGCTTAAGCCCAGTTCTCATTTTGTCGTTGACATTCTATCTACTGCTGATGGCTCTAATACGCGCATAATTTGAAAGGGATTTTCATGATAGAACGCAGAGTATTAAAAGAAAAGTGAAAAAAAGGGAGTGGGAGGGTGAGGTGTGTTGGGGAGTGAAGGATCTAGCTTTCCCTTAAAACAAGTCACTTTCTTCAAAGTCAAATCATTGTTTTCATTAAGATAGGAAAAGCTGCACATTGAGTCCAGCCATGGCCGGCATTATCCTTTTGTTTCATAATGGTTATTAATTATTAGACTGAATACTATTATGAGGAGCGTGAAATTCCGATGTCCCTTGCAAGTGAAGGTTGTGTTCTTGCATTTATGTGACCAGTAAAGAGGATGTGCAGTTTTGCACAATATTCTTAACTTGCTATGAAGGCAGCCATTAGACATCTACGTGCATTTTTGCTTTTATTTTTTTCACTTACCCAAAGCCATTTTTATTAAACCAAGTTTCTGCCTGTTTTACCCATGATTTAAAAAAAACAATAGATCCCGATAGAACAGAGTGCAGTGTCCCCCATTTTTGAGATTTTACAATTCTCTTGTGTGTTGGCAACCTTAAAGCCTGAAATGTTCCAAACGACAATTACTTTGATTTCAGTATAACTGTTAACTAACTCTATCTTCTTCCCTCGTGTTTCCCCTTTTTTCCTTATAACGCTTTGCAAATTTGTTGTGTTGTCCTTTGCTAACCGCCATTGATAAACGTGTTTAATGTAATTGTGCTAAATTACAAAAAACACAAATCTTATTTATTAAGCTGAGGGCTATGAGGATCATTGAAGTACTGAAAGCAATTCCCCTGCTCGCATTATCTAGCTGTAATTCTGAGTGACCTTGACGTACCCAAACCTGTCCGGATCACAGAACCTACAAAACTATTCTTAATATTTCATTTTTCTTCAGTACTCTGTAAAGGAGGGGAGGTGGAAGAACGGAATAAGAGGGGGCTGGTATAGAGGGTTATAGGCTTCAATGACAGCCGAGTGGATCCACATTGGTAAAGATTAATGCAAAAATTCATCGCCATGACCCTTTCGTTGGAGGAGCTGGAGGTGAGGCAGGCCATTAAAGACTCTTATGTTGTAATTAACGTTTTAGGGGAAGAGAGCACCTCCAAATGGATGTATCGTTACTTAGGGTTATGCGTCAGTGGCCCAACCGTTCAGAGAAGTCCATAATTTAACCATAGCCTTTAAATTACATGCTTCGCGTGGAGGCAGAGTTTAATGTGCAGTGCACTCAAGCTGCTGATACCGCGAAAAACAATTTGCAAACGCACAAATGAAAACTCATAGAATATTGTTGAGAAGGGGGATATCAAAGACTTAATGCAGGGAAATCACATGGGGACAATAACTTGAGATTGTTCCTTCCTGGGAATCTTGATCTTCTTGTAACTCTAACGTATACACCATGGGCCACACAACCCTCAGACATGACCAGTTAATACATTAAGTAAATTGTACTGTACTGTTGTTTTTGCTAACCAAATGCTGTTGCTCCTTTTTTTGCAGGAGCCTTTTTTTACTTTTAGGCCCCTGATAGCTAACATGAACATGCGCATTAACACTAAATGAAACAAAAAAAAAATTTAAAAAAAAAAGATGGCAATGTTCCCATTTTTCACACAGTAAACCTGAATCTTAAGCCAGCCTCACGATACAAGATGTAACTTTAAGACATATGGTAAGATGCCCTGTACGAGTACTATACATTACCTGATTCTACATTCATGTTAACTGTTTGTCAACGTGTAAAATGTCGGGTCATGCGTATGTCAGCATTAATGCCATACACGGAATTGATATTTGATCAATTCTTCAAAAAGACCGGTGGTCCAAACGTGTGCAATTACACATCAGTTTCTTCCAATCAGATTTCGATCATTTTAGCAGATCGACAATGTTATTGGAAGCATCTGCCCGTGTACTGCTAGCTTAGGCTATCCATAACCCACTTCCATTTTCTGGCGCATCTTTATATTGTTTTAGCCCATCCTGAAAATAGCCCATCTGTTTTATATTGTATTTATATCATTTTCATTAGGATCAGACTTGTCAGGTTTGTACAGTTTTTATTGCAGGACAGTTTTAGTAATTGCATATCTTAGACAATTATCTACTATACAGACTTTCAGAGCAGCAAACCAGGGTACTCCAGATTAACATTGAAGAACCATGCTTTTGTTTCAAGGTCCATCCCCATCGTGTTTAGCCTTGTATAAAACCTCTTCTTTGCCCACAAGCCGAACATGCTTTAAGCGTAGAAGACGATTGAGATGGAGGACCGAGGCATCAAATTTAAATGAGCAGAAAGGAATGTAGGTTTTAACTAAATTTTAATACAGTTAATTTTCCATAAAGGGACATGTCCACCCCCTCAAACTAAAATTTAAAAAATATCCCTGTATCATACATCTCGCTCCTTTTGTTCCTATGCTCTAAGAAAAGTGGCAAGCACAGGGGATCCCCTTTCCCCCCTTCCCATCCCCCATCGGATCCATCCAGATCCATCATCCCCTAATGTACAAAGATTTTTCTGTAGTACAGGCTTCCCTGCCCGCCTCCAACTGTCCCATGTCTTTTTGCTAAAAAAATTATTAGACGCTACTTCACCCTTTGTTTCCCGCAATGCTCTCCATTGATGGTCCGGGCCCAACTGCATCCATGCAAGCAGAACCGGATCCTCTGCGCCAGAGGCTTAGGGGCTGTAATATGTTCTAAATCTTTTTTTAACATTATGTAACATGACAAGATAAAATTGGATCCAGGACGAATTTCAAATCGATATAATGTCCGTGGAGCAATCGCTTTCACACTGATGTTTCCCATTGCGATTCCTGGACAAGATCATACTTTGTCACTAAAATAATCTTAAGGACACTCCACCCTCATACAACAATCTTTTTAGAAAGAACGGCCTCTTTAAAATATGTTGATATATCATACTTTGGTCTCATGTATTCATTACGATGCTGCTTATGCTTTCTGGATCCTCATGGAAACTGGCGCAATTTAGAAACCTGTACTGAGTCATTTCTAGCCTGGGCATGCTCAAAGAACAGACAGGGGATTAACATTCAGTCATTGGCTTGATCAACCTGCAAATCCATAACTGAGAAGACCTGAAGCAAACGGGAAACAGGACATGTGCAGGATTGTCAGGCTAGACGTACATATTTCAGATTTCACACTATTATACCGTTTGTTTTGGGGGGTGATTGTACTGTATGTAAGTTTTCATTTTAAGGGCTGACTTTAAATCAATCCCATTTGATCACAGTGATTTGTTGGAAGTTTCAGAATATCGAGAGGAAATTTGGTAGTATATGGACATTTTTAGTCATATCCATAGAATGGATAGTAGTCATCACTTATTTGACTGGTTATTAATTATCTGGATTAATTAATGTTACATCCAGATAATTTAAGAATTTAAAGAATTGCCATAATATTTTTGGATTAAAAATTTTTATAAGGTTTTTTTTGTCTTTAAATAAAAAACAACAACAAGATTTTGGAAATCTGGTAAAATCACACACAAAACCAGAAAACCATCATAATATATAATAATTCCTTTTAATGATAATATGTATTTTAAAAAAATCTATCTCTACAGAAAAATTTGTTTTATTTTTATATATTTCTAAAATGCTGTGTGTTTCCTGATTTTATCACTTAGGGGTTTACAGAGGTTTTTAGTTTTTTTTTGTTTCAACTGTAAAGGGTTCTTTTTTTTTGACAGGAAAAAATTATTTTCCTGTTGCGTATGAGGCAACACGGATCTAGGAATTTAAAAAGAGGTGATTCTAATATTCTTATAATTTTACATGTGGACTGGTTGCCCGGAAAATAATTACTTGTCTGCATGCTGTACTTCCTGGTTATAATCAGCCTCTACTACCTACAGTAGTAGCATGATGATTAAAGGCCATGTGATGCGCTTTAATCGGCCCGAATGGTTGTTCATGACGTAGATCCGCCAATTCGGACGTTCACGATCCCTGAACGAACGACCGTTCACGGTGATAAAGTGCCTACGCACGGCTGATTATTAGCAAAACTTCGTTCTTCCATCGTGCTCGCGGGTCTTGGACATGATTGCATGTGTGCCCCGAGCCTTTAGATTACTTTCATCAGGACAGAGGCAAATATGACTGATAAGTCTGCATTAGAACTGTGGGAGTTTTTGCAAATTTAAGGTTGTCCCATGGGATTGTAGCATGGACATTAAATTATTAATTCATTTGTACCATTATTGTTTCCCCTCCCGAGCTTCTAGGTTCCCTTGTCCTGACGGAAGCCACGATTACTGCTCTGTAGCCACCATCCCCTTGGGAACAAGTGTGGGGCATGAGGAAACAAGAAAATAGAAGCTCGCTCAGGTTTTAGTTTGCAAAAACCTACTTTAGTTAACTTCTAAAAAAAACAAAAAAACTGCATTAAGACAATTGTTGCCGTATTAATTGTAGACGGTTTGTCTCATATAGTTTGAGGATTTGCAACAATCATTTTTAATGGCACTTCTAAGAGGATTATAATGAATAAGCTTTTCATACACTGTTACAATTTCCTCAAGCACAACCACATTACAACGAGACTAGCTTCAAAGAAATCGTCAGGCCATTTATAGGTAAGGTAATTTAAAAAAATAATCCTTACCTTACATCTCTGCTCCTTATGTTTCTTCCTGCAGTGCTTGTCCCGAATCAAGGAACTGAAGAGTGGAGCTGTCTCTGTAATAGGTTTTCTGCCACCATCCTTGCCCTCCAGGAGATTGGTGACATAGCGCAGGGGAGCCCTTTCTCCCCCCCCTCCCCTCCACCCTCCCTCTATTCCCTCCATATACCTAGCATTAAAACATTTTCTGTAATTCGGTGGCCACCCCTGCCACCCCCCGAACACTCTGTTTAGGTTACTAAAGCCGCAGAAACATACTTACAGCCTTGGTCCCCCGTCGTTCTGCATGCCAACGCTGCTATGTGATTGCTGCCCTTCACGCATCACGACGTGCTGCCAGTCAGCCGCATTGCACTTTCCCGCAACAAAAGCCGTGGAGGAGAAAAGCCGTGGGAGCAAAGGACTGTAAGTAATGTTTTGGATGCTTTTTTAGTATCAGACATGGCGGTGGTGGTGGGCAGGGTGCCCAACAATATATTCAATAATTAAAAGCTTTTCAGGGTGGAGATACCCGTTAAACCATTCTATGAATTCAGTGTAATACCCCACTTGCACACAAAGCTCTCCTGAGATATTTTTTTTCAAACTTGAGGCCTTTGGCTCCCCAGACTTTGCGTGATTTGTTTGTGTGTGGGCAAACAGAAACAACACACAACACAATCCTCTGCCTTTCTCTCTGCACTATATTTTCCTCATTACCTTCTGTGGTCCTTCCCTTCTACTTCTATATTCAATGTTGTTCTTTTTTTGTCTCTTTCTTCCCACTCTTTTTAATCTTGCAGTCTGTGAAAACCTTCTCGCCATCCTTTCTATCATGGCAGAAAGGTGAGTGGCAAGGAGAAGATCCCTCTGAGCACACTCATGAATAATTGATATACCACATTGTGAACTGGCCAAATCTCTACTGACCGCAAGGCTCAAGTGACCCGAAGTAAGTGGCACATGAAGTATAATTGCTGCATGATGATTTTTGCCTTTTTAATTAACTTTTCATCTGATTCATCATCTCAATGTGTCTGTGCATTATTAGAAAATACCCTCAATTGAACACAAAGTATACCCATATGTCTGTACTGTCTGGCATTTTTATTTTGACCTTCACCCTTAATACGCCTAAAGTGGAACATACCCTATATATTTAATTCTAGTTAACAACAGGGGACAATTTTAATACAGGTGTTTTAGTAAAGGCACACACGTACTTCATGGGCCCTCGGTTTAGATTCTTTGAGCTGATTAAATACAACCAGAGTTGTTTCAGTATTTCCATTTTACCAGAAGTACATGGGTAACAAATTGAAAGTAAGTTATTGCTTCGCCGTGATATCATCGTGTAGCCCTCCCTAGATGGTTTGAAACTACTGCGCAGAGATAATGTTGGGGACTTGCAGTTTTCAAACATCTGTGAGGGCCGCAAGACTGACATGCCTGGCCTATGTTTAGAACTTAAAACATGCTGTTTCTGTATATCCAGGCCTGGAATGATGCTTTTCATCCTATTCGGGAGATTCAAAAGTTGCTTATCGTTTAAAAATGTGTGCTAACACTCAAGCTCTAATTTACCATTTGAACAGCAGAAATCTGATATGGTTGGGCGCAAATTAGCACCCTTTTAAACGATAGAACTTTTATTGGACTAAGCCTGTATGTCCTATTATAAAATAACAGCAATGTGGTTTTTCATCATAGTTTTGCATAATGAATATTGCAACATAAATTAAAATATAATAATTAAATATTAATAAAAAGGGACAAAAAATTATTGCTTCACATTACCATCATACCACACATAGAAGCGGATGGGTAAAGAAGGTGACAAAGGATTAAGAGACAATTATATAGTACAATGAGCCTGAAAATATATTTTCTACAGATAAGTTGATAAAGTGTTAATGCAAGTACAAACAAGATGTATATCTGAGAGCTAAATTATTAATGAGCATGCAAGTCTAGCTAACAGGTTTAGAGTTGTTAAACGAGGTTGTTAAAAGTTAATTGTGTTAACTGAGTTTTTCATAGTACAGTATGAATCTCTCTATCGGGTTGTCTTTATGATTGCGAGTGATGAATCATGAACCAAAAGCCTAAAATAGACTTTAATATCAGAGGCACAACAACAGGTTTTGAAGAATACATTAAATGCTCAAATACAGTGCATATCAATAGACATATGATAAGCGAGATGGCCAAACTTCTGAAATCTGGTCCAATTTCATATTTTCGAACTTCTAAAAAAAAAGGAAATCTGAGTCAATGGGGGGAAAATTATTGAAAAGTTTTTGAAAAATAAAAGGTTAAAATAACAATGGTAACTTACTGTATAGGCTCTGGGACCTGGGAGAATGGTCTGGGGAACACGTACAATTATTCCGACCTTAAAACAAATAACTTCCTTCATACGTGCACTACTTTTGAGCTCTTCTGCATTCGACATTCGATAATTATCCTGAGAATTCGATATTTTTAGAAAAAGAATTTTATATTTCTATAATCTTTCTCTGAATCTGTCTCTGAGGGCCCTATTTGTAAATGTGTGGCATTGCTTTTTAGCGTCCTTTAATGATCGGTTTTAACATCGTTAACCACATAGTAAATTTTCGATTGTAGATTTCCAATCCCCATAAGAATACATTGTGTAGTTTACTACCACACGGTATTCATGACTGAGCATTCATTAATACAAATGCTTACGAAATGTAAGACCACAGCTATACATTTACAGCCGTGTTCGTACATTATTGATAATGCCTGGTATTGCTAATTGCAATACCACAACGTTTACGAATAGGTCCCTGAATCTCTTAAAAGGTGCTTATTATTGCACATTCCCAGCATGATTGGCAACGCTTCCTTGTTGTCAACAAAAGAAGGTAAAATTAAAAACAAAATTCCGTCAGAAAGTTCAGTGAAAATTTCATTACTTTTAAATTCTTAATTGTGCCGACCGATCACATTGGTATCTGTCGGTAAACATGTGGTGGGCCGCACACATGACCTGGCCATATGGTTATCGGGATGGGGTTAGTTCGGCCATACACAGAACAAAGTATTGGCTAACTTTACTTAAAGTAAAGGGCCTGCTGACTACGGCCGTTCGTTGGCATGGTGGTTGGTCATTTCGGCCCCTACACACTGACAAACTGGTAAATCCAGTAAGTTCCATTTACGGATTTACCATTATCGTTAATGTGTGAAAATGACCACCTTAATTTCTTCTTTGGCTAGAAAACTGTAAAAAGGCTGGGAATTATTTATTTTCTATCTTTAATAAATATTATCAATAGTTATGTTATCCATGCATAACATATATTGTAAGAGATGTAAGAACTGTTGGGTTTTTTTATTTATAAAATGTGTTAGATTTTCCTCTATGGAAACTATTGTCCCAAGATTGTTTTGTAGCAACATGTATTTTTTTAAGGAGACGATTTGGGTATAACAGAACAAGCCTTTTGTGAGCATACAGCATCCTGTTTTAACATTTTTTGGAATAAACATGATAGTTACGAGATGCTACGTGGTTGACTTATGCTAAACAAAAAGGTATTTCTTGCTTTCATTTGTAATGGAAATATGATCTGCGCCCAAAAAATCTAGTCTTGGCTAAATTTCTGAACACATTCAAGGAGGCTTTGATGTCTCTTTGGACCAGCATAATACCCAGAGTTTTAGCTGGTGACTAAATTTTGTGGGCTTGTGTGTGACTGGTTTTGTCCTTGTCAAGTTTTGGTATATGGGCTTCAGTTGAATCGAGGAGACGGTACTTTTTTGTTGGGTTGGGGAGTGCTTGGATTTTTTGTGAGGGTGGAACTTGATGAACCATTGTATTTTTTTCAGGTGAAATTTTTTTTATAGCAAAGCGATAAAGCAGCCCCAAGAATTTTTTTCACAAAGGAAAAAATAGGTAATATGTCTTGTTCTATTAATCTCCGGCCATTAAGTCCTGAGGTACATTTTTTCCCTTGGAAACATCTGCGAGGAGTTTGTATGTTCTTCTTGTGCTTGTGCCCCCCCCCCCACACCCATAAATACTAATAGGTTGCGTGTGAGATAGTGTGTTAAATTGCAATCTCTGTAGACAGGGCCTGATTACACATGGATTAAATTTTGTAAAGCACTGTGTAATGTGAATGTTGGTATTTTTTTTAAAAAAGCATATATGTGGCAAGATTTTTTATATGGCCAGTATAATATCCAGATTTAGTTACCCCTCCATCCTACTTCCATTTATTTACTCCTTACAGGCAAGGAAGCCAATTTATCAGTTTTATCTTGAAGAAAGTGCAACATGACAGAGTTGAAATTTTCAGACATAAAAGTGATGCCGCTCCCATTGGAATGCTTGGCCGTCCGAACCAAAGTGCTCCTATCTCCAAATAACAGTAGCACCCATGTCCATGCCTATGTATGCCCCAATTTTATTAGAAAATCAAAAAAGGAATTGGAGTTTAAAAACCATAGCAGAAAGTTATCTGGAATAAAAGTTTTTTGCAGTTGACTTGCAGTCTCTCTACTCCTTGGTTTTAATTTAAGATTGCTCACTTGCCTACGTGGGCAGACCAAATGAGGTTTTTGAGAGCAATATTTAGTTCACAAGCCCTGACCACACTGTTAAATAGCCAGCTTTATTCAATTCATTGGTAGCATAATGTCAGGAAACTGGTTCACATCAAGGGTTAACACAATTCAAACCTTTCTATTTGCTCACTCTTTCAGTCCTGCTCAAAGTTTTCGCTATTGCAAATATAAAGGTAATACGCAGATCAAAGAAGTTTCTTAACCCATAAAATACCTGACTGCACACTTTCTTCTCCTGTTTCATATGCTTCTTAGGTCTGGCTCCTCGTAACGATAACAAGACAAATCCACAGTTCTACTCTCCCTGTTTTCTTGCTGTATTTTACACTTTGGTATCTTTTACAGTTAAATATAAAATGACCAACATAAAAAGTTGATTTTATTGCTCACTTTAGAACACAGTGGGTTTTATTAAATTTTTTTTTGGTTGCTTTGTTATGCTACAAAAAGCTACAAAAAGATGCCGTAAAATAAACAGTATTATGCAAATGAATGGGGATCAAATTCTATATATTTATTATTACTAAAAATACTCAATATTAATGCACCATAAAGTAAATATGGTGTCAGACACAACGCAGCTCAATGACGTCACAAGCGTCCATGCACATGCTGATGTTCATGTCGCGTATGACGTCAAACTCAAAGGGGAGGAGCTCACCAGCCTTACTTTTCACATCCAAGATGTCAGCAATTAACAGGAACATAGATAGCCTACGAGGGACCCCGGGGTAAAAAAAAAGGCAGGGGAAAGATTATTTAAAGCTGCAGCTTACAATTAAACTTAACTTGTTATTAACTATCCTTTAAAAAATCATTAAAACATCTTTGACCCCATACCTGAATTGATTAGTTGCTCAGTAGTCTTAGTCTAAATTACAACTACATTTTGGGAAGGGGCGACTGATCTTGTCCAACATTTATACAAGCAAAGGAAGATATCAATGCACATTCCTGGGCTCCATACTATTATATTATCTGCACACTGGCATACATTATAAACAAAGGGTTTTTAGTATACATTACTGTGATCACATGAATGAAATGCCTTCCAACCACGTCAAGGTAACCCCAGTCTGGAAGGTCCTAACTTCTAACATTTTTACTTTAATTATGATTAGCAAACCTTTGCATTTCCTCATACTTGCACACTGGTAAATAAAGCATGCTTTCTCTCTTCCCCGCTCATTGGCTTTTTAAAATGAGGGAAGAGGCTGTCCATCCAGTGCTTTATATTAAAGGCATAGGACCCTCATTTGGGGCACTTTAAATGGAAGCTTGACCATGCTCGTAATAAATTATACAATAGAAGGACTGTGGAAGCACTCCTTATCTTTTCATTATCTGAGCATGTTTGACCCATACATACGTTCAGTATAAATTACTGTTTATAACATTCCAAAAATTGTGCATACTGGGAAGAAGAGGGCAGTTAAGGTACTTGTATGACAGTTTCCACTGATACCACAGCAAATGTTATGAAATCAATTTATTTTTAAAAAGAAGGGGAATATATAGAATAACTAGTATGCATGCAATATATTTGAGAATTTAAACTAATTTTTTCTCTAACTTCACTTTTAATATGTATGTTCTTGTATGGTGACAAAACAATTAGTTCCATATTGGGTAAATCCAATGAAAAACAGTAATTTGGTAGTGGGACATTTTTAACAATTTCTATGGGCACAGTCGCTTTAGAGATTTGGATTAAAATTATATGTCTGCCTGATGCTTTGTGCTTTTCTTGGGGTGGGATGATTGTGTCCTGGTGATAATTTAAAACATAATCTTTATTTGTATGACTTTATTTATATTAAGTTAAAAAAAAAAGAAGACATGCAATCAGTTCTGCTTCTTTTCCTTATGTCTGTCACCAGCATATTTCTTTTTGACTTCAACATGCAAAATGTATTAAAGGACAGCAATTCAAAAAACCAACATCATCCCATTACATGTCCACACACTTCCAGCAACTGAAATCACTTACTCACATTTACAGCTGGCTGCCCTCCCTTAGATATCACACAGCAAAGATGAGTGCTAAAAGCCCGCCTCCTAGACGCCCAGGCCGGATTAACATAACACTTGTCATTGGCAGGTGGGAATGTCTGTTACAAACCTCCTCTCCTCCTCCTCTGCCAGTTAAGCACACTTGAAATGTCTGGTTGCTAGATACAGCCTACATAATAAGCTGATCAAGGATTATGCTACTCGCATGCTAGCTCTGAGTGACAGTTAGTGGCAGACAGAATTGTTATGCCCCCTTCAACAGCATGTCTAATTGAAGGCTAATAGAAGGCAGAGAGAGGCTTGAAATCAGGAAAAAATTATGGGGAGGCTGCATACTCTTTACTCTGTATAAAGTAATTTTTTTTTAAAAATGCATTGAGGCCATACAGTTATCCTTTAATACCTGAATTTATTTAATATCATTAAATATCATGCCAAAGTCCTCTAAGAAGGACAAAGCAAGCAGATACCGGTTTACACGTAGAGAGCTCCTACTTTTCAGTTTCCAAGTGGCTTTGTAGAGACCATAAAGAGCATAAGAGGAAAGCTAAGGATTTTTTTTAACCCTACACAATAGGGCCAGCAGTGGGGCAAATTTTAGTGTGGGGGGTTGGACCTGCCCTTTAAGTATTTTTTGCACATATTAAATTACTCATTCTGTCATTTTAATGGAGTCCAAAAAAAGTTCTACTTATAACCAGAAAATAATTTAGAAGAAAAAGTTCATCAAGTAAAATAAACAGTATTGAAGACCACAAGCAAATTATTAAAATGTCCATCGTGTCTCAAATATCTCATAAAATATGTTAATCTTTAAAAGCATTTAGAATGAACCCTAGAAAGAAATAAAGAATTAGTGTTCAAAGGCAATTATTCACTTAACTTTAACAACATAAAAAAATCGCATTACTTACATTGATCAGACACCTTTAACTGTAAAACCCATAACTGTAAAAAAAAAATTTAAATTAAAAAGGACTTTGGCTATTCGTCCATGCTTCCCAGGCATTCTCAGTTTTTTTCTATGGACTATCCACATTTTGGTTTCACTATAATTATAGAGGATAAATTAAAGATTTTCTATTATAATAATTGGCAAATAGGTCCAAAGTCCCAGTTTTTTTTCTTTTTTGCAAAATGCTTTCGACCAAATTTAACAGTTAATATCCAGGGTGAAAGAATTATGCCATGGTTTTTTTTTTATTTGTTTTTTACTGTGCTTTCACAAGTCATTCTTGTCATGTTGAATATTTAAATCCCAGTTTGGTCTCAATGAACCTTTAGTTATTTATTTTACATTATATGACATGTTTTGTAGTGACGTATTTCACTTGCTCTGTTTCGCATTTTAACAAAGGTTCTCCAAATGCTGTACTCTTTGTTACTTTCTCCTTGTGGAACAAGTCTTTTTGCTGCTTTCTTTGTTATATGGCATCATTGTTTTTTTCTTTTACCTGAAATTTGCACACATCTAATAAAAGTCATTAATTATGATAATGATGATATCCTTGTCTGCATCTGCAGGAACTCCAGATAAAAAGGGAGGCAGATTCCCCTAACAGCAGCTCAGAATGATGGATTCACAAAGCTCCATTGTTCTTTAGAAGTTGAAATAGAAACTGAGGAGTGGGGAGGTTCATAGTCAAAGGTTCCCAATGCTGAACTGGAACCTAAACACTACAAGTTTATGATGAAAAAGAAAATCCCATTACCCAGCAGATGGATTTGCAATCTTAGAAAGCTGTGGCTAATTTTATTTACAGTAGTGGAAATATGATGCACTGCTTAATGAAAGTTGAGATTTCAATAAAGGTATTCATTTTATTCGTAATATGCGCGCTAGCATAGAAAAAAAACAACGCATTACTAACTTTGGATTGCCACTGACATTACCTCTCTAAACATTTTCAAATATAGAAAGAGCAAGTGAATGCAAATGGCATGCTCACTTTTTCCTATAATCCCTCCAAATTGAAACAGTCCCCTGGGATATCAGTACCACACTGTAAGTGTACAAATGTGTGAACGTGGGGGCGCTACATCACTGTGCCACTGTCCGACAACGTTTTACGGCTGACAATCATTTCAGGTGTCCTGTGATCCCAATGATCAGCTCATTATGACGCCTGACCAAATGCCTCCACACAAGAGGTTTCCCCGGGCTATTCGTGCCTTGTGGATCGCTGCCACGATTGCATTCTTGCACTTTTACTGTAGAGTAATTGTTGTCTTGAAAAATCCAATGTCAATATAATAAGCATATAATAATAATATCACTGGAAGCAAAAATGAAGATGTTTCATTTAAAGAATTTCCTTTTTGTGTTTTAAAACAACTTACCATTACTTATAGCATAATTATCCAAACTTCTGAGAAATTATTATAAGGAATACAATATAGAAAAAAACAATACAGCAATTTTTTTAAATATAGAAGTATAGGGCAGAAAGGACGAAGTTCAGTAAAAGTTCACAAAGTTTGGAAGTTCAAAACAACCCATTAAAGTCAATGGGAGAAACAGTTTTGAAAGTTTCTGATTAAATACTAAAAAATACCAATGGTAATTTAAAGTAAATGGTTTGGCACACCCTTGGACATGGTCTGGAGACATGTCCATATCACCAAAACTTATTTAAAACACTTCCTTTCGCTCGATCGGGCAATTGTCGGGTTTCTGCATGCTACAAATTGGAAGGTTATGGCCAATTCTGGTTTAACCGAACGCTACATTCGAGGGTTACCGAAATCGAAGGCTACATTCAAGGGTTACCAAACGATCATTCGAGGGTTACCGAAATCGAAAGGCTACATTCAAGGTTTTCCAAACATACATTCGAGGTTAACAAATCAAAGATTACATTTGATGGTTACCGCAACCTCGAACGTTTATACATTGGATGGTTACCGTATTGACATTTGAGTTTATCGAAATCGAAGGCTACATTCAATAATTAACAAAAATAAGTCCCTACTTTGAAAAAAATAACTATTTCGGATGTTCAAAGTACGTACAAACTCAATAAAGTGTCGACCTGAACACGGGTTTGAGTTTGGATCCATCATTAGTATAGGTCATTAAAGTAGAATCTACAATTGTTTTGTATTTAGCTGTTAGATTTTTTTTTTAAATCCCCTTCAACAGGAGGATCTGTTTATTTTATTAAACAAGTACATTGCAACATTTTCAATAAAATTGTGCATGGGAGCAACTGTTTGTGTTTTATTTTGAATCCATTATTTGTTATCTGCAGTAGTGAGTCCGGTTTGAAATTTGGGGTGATATGAGGAAGTTCTGTCTTTTGGTTAAGTATGTCCCATTGGTTTGCATGGCTGTAGTTCCTTAGTTCGTTCCGGATTCCGTTAGTGAGTTATATAATTTTGTCTTGGTACAGCTACTGGTTTATTTTAGTAATATTACCTTTCATAACTTTTTTAAACAACAATATAACTGCTGCATTCATTAGACAAGGTACCCACCTCCAGATACGTTTCGCCTTAAACTTTATTCATTTAAATGCCAGTTTCCTTTTTCCATTTCTAGTATAATGTTAATTATCCTCGTTACAAGTTGTTACAGAGGATTCCCATTCTCCCCATATTTTTAGTATTTTTGTAGGGCACCTCTATGTTGGTACAATTAGTTTCCTGTACGGTAGAATTTAATTAACTATAGACTTCCATCTTGACATTTCTGGAATTAGTTGCTTGTATCATGTTTTGCTATCATTTTTTTTGCTGTGAATAACACCTCTGTTAAAATATCTTTTTCAATTTATCAGCTGGTATATGTTCTGTGATCCCCAAGCAAACAGGACCTTAGGCCCATACCCACCGGGGGCCCATGTGATCGTGTAGAAAGGTAAGTACCTGGTACCAATACCCCTGGATACGTGGCGATGACCAGATCATTTGGAATAAAGTTTCACTTTGGACACAGTGGGCTTCTGTTTGGTCTTAAATAGAGATGGACTAGAACTCGAACTCGAAGAGTTCGAGCCGACTATTCAAATTCGAACGAATTCGACGCCTCGAACTATCCCCGGACCCGATATTTTGATATTTCCAGACTTTTCGGCAAGTCAGAGCAAAATTGATTTTTCGAATGTCCTGGATATTCAAACATGTTCCCCAGATCATTCCCCAGGTCCCACAGCCATTTACATTAATTACCATTGATTTTTAATTGTATTTCATTCAAACTTTTCGAACTATTTGACTCCCATTGACTTAATGGTCCTTTTTCGAACTTTCCATATTTCGAAAGGTCAAAAACGAACCGAACTTTCAAAGTTCGGCTATCTCTAGTCTAAACTTAGATATTTGGATCGGTTAGGTAAGTTCGATGCAATATATATATTGCGTCAGTTTATCAGATGCCTTGGGGAGACCATCTTTGTGATCAGTTCAATGCTTCCCCCCAGTGAGAGGGCCCAGTTCTGTTTCCCACAATGATTTTTTAGCAGTGGATTTTTTTTGGGCATCATCAAGTTAGGATGTGTGTATATATATTAGTGAGATTAATTTTCAGGTTGTGGGGCCCTTATTATTCCTATAACAGAATTTCAACTTTAATTGTATCGAGGAGAACTGGGCAGGGCCGGCCTTAGGATTAATAGCACCCTGTGCAAGATTTGTTTACTGGCGATTATAGCACCCCCTCCAAAACAACACCCCTGGGCACACACAATAACTGCTGAATGCTGTTTTCCTTGACCTGCTCAAATCAATCTGCCACTCGATTCCTGGCTTTCAGTATTTGCAGTTCATGCTTGTATATATCGTGCGTGCATCATTATGTACACTAAAGCACTAATGGCACAGAGAACAGCACAGCATACATATGAGCTGCATTTGTCGGGGGGGTGGTGCTGTGACATACATTTGATCTGCAGGACTTAATGATTGTAGCACTGATACACAACTTTACCTACAGGTTCCTGACTTAACACTTCCTGCTGGCCCCCCATGTTGCAAACTGTGCGGCCGCACAGGTCGCCCATATCAAAGGCCGGCGCTGAACTGGGTTACAAAAGCATGGCAAACTAGTAAGTATCAAAAGATATAGTTTGGTAATAATTTTCATTCTTTAAGTACATCGAAAGATTTCAATAACTATATGTGATAGTTGGTAATAATTAAAGCATACCAAATCTCTGGTGTTCAGGTATTGGGTGAGAAATTCTTTCAGGGCGGTATTTGTACCATAGTGAAATTTGTCAGGTTGATCTGGGCATATTCATTTTTTTAAGCATTGTGTCCCAGACTTTAAATGCTTGATTTAAGACGGATGTGATGGACTTTTGAGAGGGTTTCCTCTCATGCCACAGATTATAAGGCATATTGGGTCAGGATCAGGATTACCTTATAAGGAGCGAGAAGAGTGCAAATCTTTCGTTGCTGATTCGTAGATACATTGAAATTTGGTACCGCTATACCACCCAGTTCTGTTGGTCTCTGCAGAACCCGCCAGGGCAATTGGTGTCTGCTGTGACCCCATATAAAGCATCTTACCATATTGCGTTCAATAATTTTAAAATATTTGAGGGGAAGAAATGTAGGAGAGTCCACAGCATGTAAAGCAGTTTTGGTACAAAATCATTTTTGTAATATTCGCTCTACCATAACTCCAAGAGGATGTTTAGACCAAACCTGTATTTCTTAATTTAGGAATTGTATAAAGGTTTAAGGTTAAGCTTGGAAAGTCAGCTGAGTTGTTGCTGATTTGGATTCTCTAAGTATTTCGTTGGTCAACTCTTAACAGTGGCATACTGTTGGAGAGGGAGTTTGGGGGATATGTGTCTATTGGCAAAATTGTTGACTGGACAATTGGACCAACCTGAGTGAGTGCCAAATTCCTTAATTGTGTTTAGTGCGGTGAGTATGATTGCTCTTGGTCAGGTAAGTATAAAATCATGTTTCACGTATAAACTGATGACTTCTTTGAGGTTTCCTTTTAGACCTGGTATAATTGGGGCATTGCCTGATTTTGGGATGCCAATGGCTTAGCTGCCAGTGCGAACAACAAGGGCGAAAGTGGGCACCCCTATCTTGTTCCTCTGGTCATACTAAGCTGGTAGATGTCCAACCTTTTTGCTAGGACTTGTATTTTGTGTTTGTATATAATAGGCGACCCTTTAATGTTTTTGGGCCAAAACCAAACCTGTGGGGACCGACCACAGTACGGCATTCCGTGTAATTAGGGCGGTAGACATAGTCTCAGTAGATTTATTTTAGTTTTATTATATGGTTTCTTAAGGTACTACAGATAGCTTTCAGTTGAGCAACGTTAACGCCAGATCATTATATAACCTGACCAACCGGCCTAATTGTATCTGAATGCCCTTTGTTATGCTCTCTGCGTCGCTTTGCAATGCATGCAATGTCTTCACTTACTGGTACCTTTGTTGTGTCTATATATTATTATTCTCTGTTGTATATCTATTTTTTTAACCTTTCAGTTTTATAAAGATAAGCCTCCTAAAAAATGTTATCACTTATCTAATAATAATTATTTATATATTTTTTAGAAATGTGTTATATATTTTTTCTTGTTTTATTCTTACATGACAAGGGTTTTAGACCACATATTAAAGTGTACAAGATATGGCTTTGCAGTTTTATTAATATCTGTAAATATATCTCCTCTTTGTGCTTAAAAAAAAGGTATTTATCTTTTGCTTAATGGGAAGTTCAGTGCAAATTCATGCACTTTTTCAGAAAAAGGAGCAGTATTTTTTCCATCCCAATGACCTTAGTCTGCAATTCAGTCATTTTGTCTGTGTATAATAAATGCAACTGAAATACTGACTTCCAGTTTGCAGGAACCCCCTAATAGAGACTGTTATGGTCTTGCCCTTAACCCAGTGCCTGGGTTGATTCAGTTGCTCAGTAGAGATCTGAGCATCTTTGACCCATCCAACAGCTATCAGTAGAAATAACTGTTAGGAACTTCCAAGATGTTTGGTGCATCCTGGGAAGAAGAAGGGTCGTTAGAACAAAATGTCAGGTCACTAATGTCAACAGCAGGGACCAGCTAAGGGTAATGAAAACTGATTTTTCAAAATGGGGGAGAATATGTAGAATAACCAAGTAATGCATTAACACAAACTAACTATTTACAATTATTGATAATTTCCACATGAACTGTCCCTTTAAGTCAAACTGTAGTAACTAACAGCATTTCAAAGGGGGAAAATGTCCTAATTTTAAAGGTTTGTACATCTGGGAATCGGAAACGACCTTTCTTTTGAAAGTGTAAAAAATGTATGTTATTAATGCAAACATATACCACGAAACTCTGTTGCACAAAAATGATCTTTAATCATTTGATAATGAGATACCATATTATTTGCACTCTTTACACAATGCCAAAGTCATGTCTGTGGTCTTAAATTCTAATGTGTCTTGATCTTCAATCTCAAATGTATTCAAATCACAGTTTTAAAATCTGATCTTTGAACAGTCAGCCAACTTCACAACGAAAAGGAAAAATACCCATTATAACAACACCTACAAAAATCCTTTGATTGTCTGCTAATTAAATGAACAAAAATAACACAGGATTAAGAAAAAGGGCAATGCAAGCAATCAGTATACATATTATTTAAAACCCCCCAAAAGAAGCAAGTGCAATTTTCTTCTGATGCTTTGATATATCCAGCTTGGTAAATTAACTGTATGACACTTAATTCAATGTTAATATTTTCCTGTAATTTGGAAAAGAACTAGCTTTTTACTATAATCCTGCTCATGGTTTATGTTAGATGGATCAGTTCTAGCCTTGATTTTTTTTCCTGACAACAAAAGCTGTTTGCACCAGTGAGTCTTTTTTTTTCACTACTAACCTTGGATTGTCAGTATTAACCATTTCATCATTGTTATGTATTATATGAACATTATAATGTTATTTTTTTCATCTTTGTCTAAACATTTTTTTACAAACATCAGCTTTATTCTTGCACATGATTTTCTACTTTATTCTTTTGAAATATTGTAATTTACAGCTATAAAATGTGGAAAAATAATTTTGCCCCATCCTCTTCATCAACCTAAAATTTTTATTGCTTTGAGAAAAAAAAACTTTTCAGGGATTCATAAAAGTTCTTATTGTTTAAATTGTGCTAATTTTGCCCCAACTAATCATTTGAAAAGCTAACATCTGATTGGTTGGAGCAAAATTAGTATTATTTTTAATGATAAGAACTTTTATTAAATAACCCTTATTTGTGCTTGCTTTCAAGTCTACACAAGACTGCTCTTAAGCTAGGAACCTATGGATGGGCCATGTTTTGATGAAGTATTGGTCACCTATGACAACTAAACTATGGACCTTAAGAACTGGAGGAAGCGACAAAATCTAAAAAGGGCCAACATTTATCAGAACATCTGTTTAACATATATTCTAATGGAGTGGAGAGTACCAGAGTAACAGTATGTATGTAAGTTTGCCATATGAATTTTATTTTTAATGTTCTTTATAAAGTTTTGAAGTTTAGATTTTGACTGCCTACCTCCGATACTATTGGATATATGCTGGCCTGGAAGTGGCCATTACTATGGTAGTATTTGAGCACGATATATCCCACAGGAATTGAGAGCCCTGCTTGTGTGAGTGTGGAACTAATTTTGCTATTGTTGACTGGTACATGCAATTTGCCCACAGTGCTGGTACATGCAATTTGGCCCACAGTGACTGGTACATGCAATTGCTCACAGGCACTGGTACATATAAGTTGCCCACAGTGACTAGAACATACAAGTTGACCACGTGACTGTATAATGCAAGTTGCCCACGGGTGGCAAGTCATAGAAGTTGCCTCCAGTAACTGGTGCATGCAGTTGCCCTAACAGATGTGAAATATAAGTTGCCTACATGACCGGTAATATAAGTTTTATCTTTGTCGGCCTTGTCTCATTTGGAAAAGTAATGTACAAAAAACGTACCGATAAAGCCAGACGGTATCGGGGCTTTATTGTAATTGTGTGTACCCAGCTTTAACTGTGCAGTAGATTTGGAGACAGGCAGGCAGAGCAAATTGGATAGGATTATTAAGGTCCTCATCCCTGCGCGTTTACCTGCAATCAGCTTTTTGTATTTACCTTATTTTCCCTAGCTGGTCTGGTCCACTTCTGCCTTTTTTGTCTTTATGGGTTTGGGATAATGGGAAGTAGAGCTTCCTGCAGACGCGCATTTTATCACCTACAGATTAGGGGCGAGCTGAACCAGACTGGCGAGGGGAATTTTAGGTCCCATCAGTCAATTTTTAATAGGAGGGGGTTGGTTAGGGTGAGTTTACTTTTAAAATCCAATGGATCAGTCTTGCTCAAAAGGTGTATTGAAAATATTTTTGATGATTTATATTTTTGATGAAAGGCACATTACAGTTTTACACAGTTTGCAGTTAAAATATTACTCACAAATATGTACCCAAATATATTCCAAATACGATATATTTGCATGCTTCCCTGTGTAAAATTCAACACATAACATTTATTATCTTTCACTCTTTAACAATGAATTATTTTCACCTGAAGGTCAATCACATTTAATAAAAATACATACATTTCATAATTTTCCTTTAACCTGTCTTGTAACCAGACTTAATGTGCAGTAATACTACATCATCCGTTATTTCCATTAAAAGACAATATTCAGTCCCGTGACTCTTGTTTAATTAGTAGCATATGTCAGTTGAGATTCAGAACTAATTAGATTTTTTTGTACATATAAAGGGAACTATAAAGGAGCATCTTAAATTTTTATATGAAACACTTTATCAAGTTATAAGAACTATGCAGTCATTTATTGGGAGGCTATATTCATAGGGCTTAGCACAGGAAGGTAATGTGCACTTAAAGCAAGCCGAATATACATCACATTTATTCCTATTCCAACAAAAAGTAAACAGAACAAGGCAAAACCTCGGTTGTAATAAATTGGTTAGTGCTGAAATAGTTAGAGGTTAATATAGTTTACATAGTATGACTGCACAGTAATGGAGGGGTAAGGTCAGTAGGTTACATAGTAATAGTTACATAGTAATTAAGGTTGAATAAAGACAGACGTTCCATCAAGTCCCAACCTATTCACTTTTTTTTTTTAACCCTACCTAACAGTTGATCCAGAGGAAGGCAAAAAAAACCATCTAAAAGGGGGAAAAAATTCCTTCCTGACTCCAAACACAATCGAAAGTATCCTGATCAACCAGATCTATATGCATTAATACCAGTAATTCTCAATATTTTTTAGGTTTTGAAACTTATTCCAGGCCTTTTTAAAGTTATTCAATGAACTTGCATACCACATCTGCTGAAGACAGTTTCCACAGTTTCATCACCGTTCTCACTGTAAAGAAACCTCTCCTAACCGGAAGATGAAACTTCTTTTTCTCCAACCTAAAGGATGTCCACTGTCCTCTGATATGACCTATTAGTGAACCAATGCACCAAGAGTTCATTGTATGGGCCATTATATATTTGTATAAGGTTATCATGTCCCCCCACGCAACCGCCGCTTCTCCAATGTAAACAGCCCTAACTTGTCTAATCTGCCTGCATATTCAAGCCCCTCCATTCCCCTTATTAATTTATTTGCCCTTCTCTGAACTGCCTCAATTTCCAAGATGTCCCTTTTGTATATGGGATTCCAAAACTGCACCGCATATTCCAAATGAGGCCTACCAGTGCCTTTCAAGAGGGAGAATAATATTTTTCTCTCTGAATCTATTCCCCTTTTTATACAAGACAATATCTTGCTAACTCTAGCTGTTTGCTACCTGGCATTGTTTGCTACAGTTAAGTTCTGTTATCTACCAGAACCCAATCTTTTTCCATTACAGAAGAACTAACCACAGAGTTGATTTATGGTGTAGATGGCACAGGTTATTAAATCCCAAATGCATCACCTACTTTATCTACTTTGAATCCATCTGCCATTCTGCTGCCCACTTTTGATAATCTATCTAGTCTGCTTGCAGCACATGCACATCATTGGAAGTTTCCAAGCTCTGCATAATTTAGTGTCATCAGCAACACAGAGACCCTTGCTCTCATGCCCCCTTCTAAACATTTATAAACGATTAAACCCGAAGCGGCCCCAGTACAGAACCCTTAGGCCCTCCGCTTAGAAGTTTAGCCCACATAGATGTAGGCTCCATTAACCACCACTCTCTGTTTGCGGTCCAATAAACCAGTTCTCTATCCATGAACAATGTTTTCCTTCAAGGCCAACAGTCCTCAGTTTTATATATTAGTCGCCTATGTGGCACAGTATCAAAAGCTTTTGCAAATCCAAATATACCACTCCACTGCTGTGCCTGAGTCCAAACTTCTTACTCACTTCTATAAAAACCAGTTAAATTTGTCTGGCATGACTATTTCTCATAAATCCTGCGACTACTACTAATAATGATCTCTGGAGACCAAAGTCAAGGATATATCCCTTACAAAGTTTCCATCACCTTCCCTACCCTGATGTTAGGCTTACCGGTCTATAGTTACCAGGCTGTGAACGCTACCTTTTTTGAATATTGGTATTAACATTTGGCTTTTTTCCCAATCCAGCGGCACGTCCCCAAACAGTGGTCTAGCTAGAACTGAACTAAGCTCTTTTAAAATCCTAAGGATGCAATCCCATCTGGTCCTGGCGCTTTATTGATATTAACTTTGTCTAATTGTTTCCGTACCATATCCTCTGTTATCCAATGTGAAAACTCTTCATTCTCCCTGCACATTGCTACACATCCCTACTGTAAGGACAGGATTCTCAACAGTAAAAACCGATGTAAAAAAACGGTTTAGCAGATAAGCCTTTTCGGCATCCTCTACAACCACCTCAGCTCCATATTTTATATGCCCATTCTCAGTCTCATCTTTTTTACATTTATATACTTAAAAAACATTTTGGGGTTGGACTTGCTTTGTTCGGCAATCCGTATTTCATTTTCTATTTTAGCTAGTTTCAATTGCTTTCTTGCACTATATCTGTTTATTCAATTAGATCCAACTGGACTGAAATGTGTTCTTGAAGACGTTTCGCTAGTCATCCGACTGGCTTTCTCAATCGAATGACTTGTAGCAAGAATCTGTGGCAATTAATGAACCCTGGAAAATCCCAATTAGCATATCACAGCCAGGTGTTAAGGGTGTGATTAGATAGTGGCTAAGAGGTGTTATAGAACGCCCAAGTAAGGTGTTAAGACAGCATTGTACATGGCAGACAGTTGGTGTCGAACCCCCCCACCTCTATTTAGGCTTGTTTCTTTATTTTCACATAAATGGGCCTCCTTAACACCTCTCTTGAACCAGTCACGTTCCTTCGCCAGTATGTTAACATTACAATCTTCAAGTTATGTCCCTTATCTTAAGATGCAGATACACGGCTGAGTCCTTGACCCGAGAATTGGCTCTTCTGTGCTGGGCCATAGTTGAGACAGTTGCTGTTTGTGTCTCCCCCACACAACAATCAGAGCATTCTTCACTGCACTGCACTGCATATATGATGTCGCTTTTCTTGTGTTTTGGTATTGGGGTCTTTCGGATGTACCAATTGCTGCCTCAGTGTGTTGTTCGGTTTAAAGCGACAGGAGAACGATGTTTTTTGAAAATTCTTCTTCTATTTCTGGAGACCCCTGCTACCATATGGGATGACCATGTGTTCTTCCTCCTGTCTTGCTTTTCCCCTTCACTGTTGGTATTCGTGTTCCTTTTTCTTTCCTTCTACTTCTTTTGACAAAGGCCCAATCTGGATATCCACAAGTTTTAAGGGCTCCTCTGAGATGTTTTCATTTCTTTAGCCTTCGCCTCTGTGCTAGTGGGGATGTTCTCGGCTCTGTGTTTGCATGGTTCTGATGACCCCAGCTTGTGATCTAAGGGGTGGGAGTCAAACATTAAATACTGATCTGTGTGTGTTGGTTTTCTGTAAACCTCTACTTCCGTTTACCATTTCCTTAACTTCTACCAAGCAGTCCAAGAAAGCCCTTTTGTTGTTTTGTACCTCTTCCCTTGTGAATTTAATGTTTGGGTCCACCGCATAATGTTTCTGTGAAAGCTTGTACTTCCTTCTGGTGGATTTTAAACCCAGGTGTCATCAACCATATCTGAACCAGTGGCTGGGTGCTATGATGGGTGGGGTTCGACACCAACTGTCTGCCATGTACATTCTGTCTTAACACCTTACTCTGGGCGTTCCTATAACACCTCTTAGCCACTATCTAATCCACCCTTAACACCTGGCTGTGATATGCTAATTGGGATTTTCCATGGGTTTTGGTTCATAATTGCCACAGATTCTTGTACAAGTCCTTCTGAATTGAGAAAGCCCTTGGATGACTAGTCGAACGTCTTCAAGAACTACATTTCAAGTCCCAGTTGATCTATTGAATACACAGATATCCATGACCTGGATGAATTGAGAACTCCAGCTGGGGATGTGCCGCTGGATTGGAAAAAAGCCAATGTAATACCAATATTCAAAAAAGGTAGTCGTTCACAGCCTGGTAACTATAGACCTGTAAGCCTAACATCAGTGGTAGGGAAGGTGATGGAAACTTTGTTAAGGGATCATATCCTTGACTTTGTCTCCAGAGATCATCTTATTAGTAGTAGTCAGCATGGATTTATGAGAAATAGATCATGCCAGACAAATTTAATTGGTTTTTATGAAGAAGTGAGTAAGAAGTTTGACTCAGGCACAGCAGTGGATGTGGTATATTTGGATTTTGCAAAAGCTTTTGATACTGTGCCACATAGGCGACTAATATATAAACTGAGGACTGTTGGCCTTGAAGAAAACATTTGTTCATGGATAGAGAACTGGTTATTGCGGCAGCAACAGAGAGTGGTGGTTAATGGAGCTACATCTATGTGGGCTAAACTTCTAAGCGGAGTGCCTCAGGGTTCTGTACTGGGGCCGCTTCTGTTTAATCTGTTTATAAATGTCTTAGAAGGGGGCATTGAGAGCAAGGTCTCTGTGTTTGCTGATGACACTAAATTATGCAGAGCTTTGGAAACTTCCAATGATGTGCATGTGCTGCAAGCAGACCTAGATAGATTATCAAAATGGGCAGCAGAATGGCAGATGAGATTCAAAGTAGATAAATGTAAGGTGATGCATTTGGGATTTAATAATCCCTGTGCAGGTAATGGGAAGCTTAGGGAATAGTGACCATGATATAGTGTCATTTATATAGGTTGCAAAAACTAAAGTGCACTGGCTTAACAAAAACTTTTAACTTTAGGAAAGCTAATTTTATGCTTTTAAAGGAATCGCTCTGCTCATAGACTGGGGGGAACTGTTTCTAGGTAAAGAAACTGAGCAGATGTGGACCACTTTTAAAGGGATATTAAACTATTACATTTCCAAATCGGTACCTTAGGTAACAAGTGTAAAAAAATTAGGTCCAGTCCTGCATGGATTAATGCTCAGGGTAAAAAGGGAGAATGGAAAAAAAGAAAAGGGCTTTTAAAATTTTGAAAACAGAAGGCACAGAACAGGCTTACAGGGAGTACAAAAGCTGTAATAAAGAGTGCAAGAAAGCTTGTGAAGTTCTCATTCATCCAGGTCATGGTATATCTGTTGTATTCAATTAGATCAACTGGACTTGAAATGTAGTTCTTGAAGACGTTTCGCTAGTCAATCCGACTGGCTTTCTCAATTCAGAATATTGTACAAGAATCTGTGGCAATTATGACACCTGGAAAATCCCAATTAGCATATCACAGCCAGGTGTTAAGGGTGTGATTAGATAGCTAGGCTAAGAGGTGTTATAGGAACGCCCAGAGTAAGGTGTTAAGACAGCATTGTACATGGCAGACAGTTGGTGTCGAACCCCCCCACCTCATAGCACCCAGCCACTGGTTCAGATATGTTGATGACACCTGGGTTAAAATCCACCAGAAGGAAGTACAAGCTTTCACAGAACACATTAATGCGGTGGACCAAAACATTAAATTCACAAGGGAAGAGGTACAAAACAACAAACTGCTTCTTGGACTGCTTGGTAGAAGTTAAGGAAATGGTAAACTGGAAGTAGAGGTTTACAGAAAACCAACACACACAGATCAGTATTTAATGTTTGACTCCCACCACCTTTAGATCACAAGCTGGGGGTCATCAGAACCCTGCAACACAGAGCCGAGAACATCCCCACTAGCAAGAGGCGAAGGCTAAAGAAATGAAACATCTCAGAGGAGCCCTTAAAACTGTGGATATCCAGACTGGGCCTTTGTCAAAAGAGTAGAAGAAAAAAAGAACACGAATACCAACAGTGAAGGGGAAAAGCAAGACAGGAGGAAGAAACATGGTCATCCCATATGTAGCAGGGGTCTCCGAGAAATTAAGAAGAATTTTCAAAAAACATCATCCCTGTCTGCTTTAAACCGAACAACACACTGAGGCAGCAATTGGTACATCCGAAAGACCCAATACCAAAAACACAAGAAAAGCGACATCATATATGCAGTGCAGTGCAGTGAAGAATGCTCTGATTTGTATGTGGGGGAGACCAAACAGCAACTGCATCAACGTATGGCCCAGCACAGAAGAGCCAATTCTCGGGTCAGGACTCAGCCGTGTATCTGCATCTTAAGGATAAAGGACATACCTTTGAAGATTGTTAATGTTAACATACTGGCGAAGGAACGTGACTGGTTCAAGAGAGGTGTTAAGGAGGCCATTTATGTGATAAATAAAGAAACAAGCCTAAATAGAGGTGGGGGGGTTCGACACCAACTGTCTGCCATGTACAATGCTGTCTTAACACCTTACTTGGGCGTTCCTATACACACTCTTAGCCACTATCTAATCACACCCTTAACACCTGGCTGTGATATGCTAATTGGGATTTTCCAGGGTTCATAATTGCCACAGATTCTTGTACAAGTCATTCTGAATTGAGAAAGCCAGTCGGATGACTAGCGAAACGTCTTCAAGAACTACATTTCAAGTCCAGTTGATCTAATTGAATACAACAGATATAGTGCAAGAAAGCAATTAAACTAGCTAAAATAGAAAATGAAATACGGATTGCCGAACAAAGCAAGTCCAACCCCAAAATGTTTTTTAAGTATATAAAATGGTAAAAAGATGAGGACTGAGAATGTGGGACCATTAAATAATGGAGCTGAGGTGTGTAGAGAGGATGCCGAAAGCTTATCTGCTAAACCGTTTTTTTACATCGGTTTTACTGTTGAGAATCCTTGTCCTTACAGTAGGGATTGTAGCAATGTGCAGGGAAGAAATGAAGAGTTTTCACATTGGATAACAGAGGATATGGTACGGAAAAAAATTAGACAAAGTTAATATCAATAAAGCGCCCAGGACCAGATGGATGCATCCTAGGATTTTAAAAGAGCTTAGTTCAGTTCTAGCTAGACCACTGTTTGGGGACGTGCCGCTGGATTGGAAAAAAGCCAATGTAATACCAATATTCAAAAAAGGTAGTCGTTCACAGCCTGGTAACTATAGACCTGTAAGCCTAACATCAGTGGTAGGGAGGTGATGGAAACTTTGTTAAGGGATCATTCCTTGACTTTGTCTCCGAGAGATCATCTTATTAGTAGTAGTCAGCATGGATTTATGAGAAATAGATCATGCCAGACAAATTTAATTGGTTTTTATGAAGAAGAAGGTAAGAAGTTTGACTCAGGCACAGCAGTGGATGTGGTATATTTGGATTTTGCAAAAGCTTTTGATACTGTGCCACATAGGCGACTAATATATAAACTGAGGACTGTTGGCCTTGAAGAAAACATTTGTTCATGGATAGAGAACTGGTTATTGGACCGCAAACAGAGAGTGGTGGTTAATGGAGCTACATCTATGTGGGCTAAACTTCTAAGCGGAGTGCCTCAGGGTTCTGTACTGGGGCCGCTTCTGTTTAATCTGTTTATAAATGTCTTAGAAGGGGGCATTGGAGAGCAAGGTCTCGTGTTGCTATGACACTAAATTATGCAGAGCTTTGGAAACTTCCAATGATGTGCATGTGCTGCAAGCAGACCTAGATAGATTATCAAAATGGGCAGCAGATGGCAGATGAGATTCAAAGTAGATAAATGTAAGGTGATGCATTTGGGATTTAATAATCCTGTGCCATCTACACCATAAAAACTCTGTGTTAAGTTCTTCTGTAATGGAAAAAGATTTGGGGTTCTGGTAGATAACAGACTTACTGTAGCAAACAATGCCAGGTAGCAACAGCTAGAGCTAGCAAGATATTGTCTTGTATAAAAAGGGGAATAGATTCAGAGAGAAAAATATTATTCTCCCTCTTTACAAGGCACTGGTAAGGCCTCATTTGGAATATGCGGTGCAGTGTTTGGAATCCCATATACAAAAGGGACATCTTGGAAATTGAGGCAGTTCAGAGAAGGGCAACTAAATTAATAAGGGGATGGAGGGGTATGGGGCTGAATAGCAGGCAGATTAGACAAGTTAGGGCTGTTTACATTGGAGAAGCGGCGGGTTGCGTGGGGACATGCAAACCTATAAAATATATTAATGGCCCATACAATGAACTCTCTGGTGCATTGTTCACTAATAGGTCATATCAGAGGACACGTGGACATCCTTTAAGGTTGGAAGAAAAGAAGTTTCATCTTCAGGTTAGGAGAGGTTTCTTTACAGTGAGAACGGTGAAACTGTGGAACTGTCTTCCAGCAGATGTGGTAATGGCAAGTTCATTGAATAACTTTAAAAAAGGCCTGGATAAGTTTCTAAAACTAAAAAATATTGAGAATTACTGGTATTAATGCATATAGATCTGGTTGATCCAGGGATACTTTCCGATTGCTGTTTGGAGTCAGGAAGGAATTTTTTCCCCCTTTTTAGATGGTTTTTTTTGCCTTCCTCTGGATCAACTGTTAGGTAGGGTTAAAAAAAAAAAAAAAGTGAATAGGTTGGACTTGATGGACGTCTGTCTTTATTCAACCTTAATTACTATGTAACTATTACTATGTAACCTACTGACCTACCCCTCCATTACTGTTGCAGTCATACTATGTAACTATATTACCTCTAACTATTTCAGCACTAACCAATTTATTACAACACCGAGGTTTTGCCTTGTTCTGTTTACTTTTTGTTGGAATAGGAATAAATTGTGATGTATATTCGCTTGCTTTTAAGTGCACATTTACCTTCTGTGCTAAGCCCTATGAATATAGCCTCCCAAATAAATGACTGCATAGCTTCTTATAACTTGATAAAGTTTTCATATTAAAAATTTAAGATGCTCCTTTATATTGTTCCCCTTTATATGTACAAAAAATTCTAATTAGTTCTGAATCTCAACTGACATATGCTACTAATTAAACTAAGAGTCAGGGACTGAACTATTGTCTTTTAATGAATAACATGATGATGTTAGTATTACTTGCACAATTAAGTCTGGTTACAAGAACAGGTTAAAGGAAAATTATGGAAATGTATGTATTTTTATTAAATGTGATCTGACCTTCAGTGAAAATAATTCATTTGTTAAAAGAGTGAAAGATAATAAATGTTATGTGTTGAATTTTACACAGGGAAGCATGCAAATAATAGTATTTGGAATATATTTGGGTAACATATTTGTGAGTAATATTTTAACTGCAACTGTGTAAACTGTAATGTGCCTTTTCATCAAAAATATAAATCATCAAAAATATTTTCAATACACCTTTTGAGCAAGACCTGATCTCATTGGGATTTAAAAGTAAACTCACCCTAACCCACCCCCTCCTATTAAAATTGACTGATGTGGACCTAAAATTCCCCTCGCCAGTCTGGTTCAGCTCTGCCCCCTAATCTGTAGGTGATAAAATGCGCTCTGCAGGAAGCTCTACTTCCCATTATCCAGAACCCATAAAGACAAAAAAGGCAGAAGTGGACCAGACCAGCTAGGGAAACTTAAGGTAAATACAAAAAGCTGATTGCAGGTAAACGCAGGGATGAGGACCTAACTACTCCTTATCCAATTTGCCTCTGCCTGCCTGTCTCCAAATCTACTGCCACAGTAAAGCTGGGTACACACAATACCAATAAAGCCCCGATACCGTCTGGCTTTATCGGTACTGTTTGTACATTACTTTTCCAAATGAGCACAAGGCCGACAAAGATAAAACTTATATTACCGGTCACTGTAGGCAACTTATATTTTCACATCTGTTAGGGCAACTTGCATGCACCAGTTACTGGAGGCAACTTATATGTACCTGCCACAGTGGGCAACTTGCATATACCAGTCACTGTGGTCAACTTGTATGTTCTAGTCACTGTGGGCAACTTATATGTACCAGTGCCTGTGAGCAAATTGCATGTACCAGTCACTGTGGGCAAATTGCATGTACCAGTCACTGTGGGCAAATTGCATGTACCAGTCACTAAATAGCAAAATTAGTTCCACACTCACAAGCAGGGCTCTCAATTCCTGTGGGATATATCGTGCTCAAATACTACCATAGTAATGGCCACTTTCCAGGCCAGCATATATCCATAGTATCGGAGGTAGGCAGTCAAAATCTAAACTTCAAAACTTTATAAGAACATAAAAATAAAATCATATGGCAAACTTACATACATACTGTATACTCTGTGTACTCTCCACTCCATATATGAATATATGTTTAACAGATGTTCTGATAAATGTTGGCCTTTTAGATTTTGTCTGCCTTCCTCCAGTTCTTTAAGGTCCATAGTTTAGTTGTCATAGGTGACAATACTTCATCAACTATGGCCATCCATAGGTTCCTAGCTTAAGAGCAGTCTTGTGTAGACTTGATAAGCAAGCACAAATAAGGGTTATTTAATAAAAGTTCTTATCATTAAAAATAATACTAATTTTGCTCCAACCAATCAGATGTTAGCTTTCAAATGATTAGTTGGGGCAAAATTAGCACCATTTTAAACAATAAGAACTTTTATTGAATCCCTGAAAGTTTTTTTTTTCTCAAAGCATATAAAAATTTTTAGGTTGATGAAGAGTCATGGGGCAAACTTATTTTTCCAACATTTTATAGCTGTAAATTACAATATTCAAAAGAATAAAGTAGAAAATCATGTGCAGAATAAAGCTGATGTTTGTAAAAAAATGTTTAGACAAAGATGAAAAAATAACATTATAATGTTCATTAATACATAACAATGATGAAATGGTAAATACTGACAATCCAAGGTTAGTAGTGAAAAAAAGACTCACTGGTGCAAACAGTCTTTGTTTTGTCAGGAAAAAAATCAAGGCTAGAACTGATCCATCTAACATAAACCATGAGCAGGATTATAGTAAAATGCATATTCTTTTCCAAATTACAGGAAAATATTAACATTGAATTAAGTGTCATTACAGTAATTTACCAAGCTGGATATATCAAAGCATCAGAAGAAAATTGCACTTGTCTTCTTTTGGGGGGTTTTAATAATATGTATACTGATTGCTTGCATTGCCCTTTTTTCTTAATCCTGTGTATATTTTTGTTACATTTAATTAGCAGACAATCAAAGGATTTTTGTAGGTGTTGTTATAATGGGTATTTTTCCTTTTCGTTGTTGAAGTTGGCTGACTTGTTCAAAGATTCAGATTTTAAAACTTTGATTTGAATACATTTGAGATGAAGATCAAGACACATTAGAATTTAAGACCACAGACATGACTTTTGGCATTGTGTAAAGAGTGCAAATAATATGGTATCTCATTATCAAATGCATTAAAGATCATCTTTTGTGCAACAGAGTTTCTGTGGTATATTGTTTGCATTAATCAACATACATTTTTACACTTTCAAAAGAAAGTTCGTTTCCGATTCCAGATGTACAAACCTTTAAAATTAGACATTTTCCCCCCTTTTGAAATGCTGTTAGTTACTACAGTTTGACTTAAAGGGACAGTTCAGTGGAAATTATCAATAATTGTTAAATAGTTAGTTTGTGTAATGCATACTTGGTTATTCTACATATTCTCCCCCATTTTGAAAAATCAGTTTTCATACCCTTAGCTGGTCCCTGCTGTTGACATTAGTGACCTGACATTTTAGGTTCTAACGACCCTTCTTCTTCCCAGGATGCACCACATCCTTGGAATGTTCCTAACAGTTATTTCTACTGATTAGCTGTTGGATGGGTCAAAGATGCTCAGATCTCTACTGAGCAACTGAATCAACCCAGGCACTGGGTTAAGGGCAAGACCATAACAGTCTCTATTAGGGGTCCTGCAAACTGGAAGTCAGTATTTCAGTTGCATTTATTTATACACAGACAAAATGCTGAATTGGCAGACTAAGGTCATTGGGATGGAAAAATACTGCTCTTTTTTCTGAAAAGTGCATGAATTTGCACTGAACTTCCCCATTAAGCAAAAAGATAAATACCTTTTTTTAAGCACAAAGAGGAGATATATTTACAGATATTAATAAAACTGCAAAGCCTATATCTTGTACACTTTTAATATGTGTGTCTAAAACCCTTGTCATGTAAGATAAAACAAGAAAAAATATATTAACACATTTCTAAAAAATATAGTAAAATAATTATTATTAGATAAGTGATAACATTTTTAAGAGGCTTATCTTTAATAAAACTGAAAGGTTAAAAAAATAGATATACAACAGAGAATAATAATATATAGACACAACTAAAGGTACCCAGTAAGTGAAGACATTGCATGCATTGCAAAGCCTGACCGCAGAGTGCATAACAAACGGGCATTTCAGATGACAATTAGGCCGGTTGGTCAGGTATTATTAATGATCTGGCGTTAACGTTGCTCAACTGAAAGCATATCTGTATGTACCTTAAGAAACCATATAATAAAACTAAAATAAATCTACCTGAGACTATGTCTACCGCCCTAATTACACGGAATGGCCGTACCTGTGGTCGGTCCCCACAGGTTTGGTTTTGGCCCAAACTACATTAAATGGGTACGCCTATTATATACAAAACACAAAATACAAGTCCTAGCAAACGGTTGGACATCTACCAGCTTTAGTATGACCAGAGGCACAAGATAGGGGTGCCCACTTTCGCCCTTGTTGTTCGCACTGGCAGCTAAGCCATTGGCATCCCAAATCAGGCAATGCCCCAATATACCAGGTCTAAAAGGAAACCTCAAAGAAGTCATCAGTTTATACGCTGACAACATGATTTTATACTTACCTGACCAAGAGCAATCACTACTCACCGCACTAAACACAATTAAGGAATTTGGCACTCACTCAGGTCTTGGTCCAATTGGTCCAAGTCAACAATTTTGCCAATAGACACATATCCCCCAAACTCCCTCTCCAACAGTATGCCACTGTTAAGAGTTGACCAACTGAAATACTTAGAGATCCAAATCAGCAACAACTCAGCTGACTTTCCCAAGCTTAACCTTAAACCTTTCATACAATTCCTAAAATTAAGAATACAGGTTTGGTCTAAACATCCTCTTGGAGTTATGGGTAGAGCGAATATTACAAAAATGATTTTGTTACCAAAACTGCTTTACATGCTGTGGCACTCTCCTATATTTCTTCCCCTCAAATATTTTAAAATTATTGAAGCAATGGTAAGATGCTTTATATGGGGTCACAGCAGACACAAATTGCCCTGGCGGGTTCTGCAGAGACCAACAGAACTGGGTGGTATAGCGGTACCAAATTTCAATGTATACTACTAATCAGCAACAGAAAGATTCTGCACTCTTCTCGCTCCTTATAAGGTAATCCTGATCCCTGACCCAATATGCCTTATAATCTGTGGCATGAGAGGAAACCCCTCTAAAAGTCCATCACATCCGCTCTTAAATCAAGCATTTAAAGTCTGGGACACAATGCTTAAAAAAATGAATATGCCCCAGATCAACCTGCAAATTTCACTATGGTACAATACCGCCCTGAAAGAATTTCTCACAATACCTGAACCAGAGATTTGGTATGCTTTTAATATTTACCAACTATCACATATAGTTATTGAAATCTTTCGATGTACTTAAAAATGAAAATTATCTACCAAACTCTATCTTTTAGATACTTACTAGTTTGCCATGCTTTTGTAACCCAGTTCCAGCGCCGGCCTTTGATATGGGCGACCTGTGCGGCCGCACAGTTTGCATAACATGGGGGCGCCAGCAGGAAGTGTTAAGTCATGGACCTGTAGGTCAAAGTTGTGTATCAGTGCTACAACTATTAAGTCCTGCAGATCAAATGTATGTCACAGCACCACCCCACAGACAAATGCAGCTCATATGTATGCTGTGCTGTTCTGCCTGTGCATTTAGTGCTTTACGTGTTACATAATGATGCACGCACGATATATACAAGCATGAACTGCAAATACTGAAAGACAGGAATCGCAGGTGGCAGACTTGATTTGAAGCAGGTCAAGGCAAACAGCATTCAGCAGTGTATTGTGTGTGCCCAGGGGTGTGTTTTGGAGGGGGTGCTAATCGCCAGTAACAAATCTTGCACAGGGTGCTATTAATCCTAAGGCCGGCCCTGCCCAGTTCTCCTCGATACAATTAAAGTGAAATTCTGTTATAGGAATAATAAAGGGCCCACAACCTGACAAATTAATCTCACTAATATATATACACACATCCTAACTTGTATGATGCCAAAACAAATCACTGCTAAAAAATCATTGTGGGAAACAGACCTGGGCCCTCTCACTGGGGGGAAGCATTAACTGATCACAAGATGGTCTCCCCAAAGGCATCTGATAAACTGACGCAATTATATATATTGCATCGAACTTACCTAACCCCGATCCAAATATCTAAGTTTAAGACTAGAGATAGCCGAACTTTCGAAAGTTCGGTTCGTTTTTGACCTTTCGAACTATATGGAAAGTTCGAAAAAGGACCCATTAAAGTCAATGGGAGTCAAATAGTTCGAAAAGTTTGAATGAAATACAATTAAAATATCAATGGTAACTTAATGTAAATGGCTGTGGGACCTGGGAAATGATCTGGGGAACATGTTTGAATATCCAGGACATTCGAAAAATCAATTTTGCTCTGACTTGCCGAAAAGTCTGGAAATATCAAAAATCCGGGTCCGGGATAGTTCGAGGCGTCCGAATTCGTTCGAATTTGAATAGTTCGGCTCGAACTCTGGTTCGAGTTCGAGTTCTAGTCCATCTCTATTTAAGACCAACAGAAGCCCACTGTGTCCAAAGTGAACTTTATTCCAAATGATCTGGTCATGCCCACGTATCCAGGGGTATTGGTACCAGGTACTTACCTTTCTACACGATCACATGGGCCCCCCGGTGGGTATGGGCCCTAAGGTCTGTTTGCTTGGGATCACAGAACATATACCAGCTGATAAATTGAAAAAGATATTTTTAACAGAGGTGTTATTCACAGCAAAAAAAATGAATAGCCAAAACATGGATACAAGCACTAATTCCAGAAATGTCAAGATGGAAGTCTATAGTTAATTAAATTCTACCGTACAGGAAACTAATGTACCAACATAGAGGTTGCCCTACAAAATATACTAAAATATGGGGAGAATGGGAATCCTCTGTAACAACTTGTAACGAGGAATAATTAACATTATACTAGAAATGGAAAAAGGAAACTGGCATTTAAATGAATAAATGTTTAAGGCGAAACGTATTCTGGAGGTGGGTACCTTGTCTAATGACTGCAGCACTGTTATATTGTTGTTTAAAATAAGTTTATGAAAGGTAATATTACTAAAATAACCAGTAGCTGTACCAAGACAAAATATATAACTCACTAACGGAATCCGGAACGAACTAAGGAACTACAGCCATGCAAACCAATGGACATACTAAACCAAAAGACGAACTTCCTCATATACACCCCCAAGTTCCAAACCGGACTCACTACTGCAGATAACAAATAATGGATTCAAAATAAACACACAACAGTTGCTCCCATGCACAAATTTTATTGAAAATGTTGCAATGTACCTTGTTTAATAAAATAAACAGATCCTCCTGTTGAAGGGGATTTAAAAAAAAAAATCTAACAGCTAAATACAAAACAATTGTAGATTTCTACTTTAATGACCTCTATACTAATGATGGATCCAAACTCAAACCCGTGTTCAGGTCGAACTTTATGAGTTTGTACGTACTTTGAACTATCCGAACTAGTTCATTTTTTTTCAAACTAGCGGACTTATTTTTGTTAATTATTGAATGTAGCCTTCGATTTCGATAAACCTCAAATGTAGCATACGGTAACCCTCCAATGTATAACGTTCGATTTCGGTAACCCTCAAATGTAATCTTGATTTTGTTAACCCTCGAATGTATTGTTTGGTAACCCTTGAATGTAGCCTTCGATTTCGGTAACCCTCGAATGTATCGTTTGGTAACCCTTGAATGTAGCCTTCGATTTCGGTAACCCTCGAATGTAGCGTTCGGTAAACCTCGAATTGGCCATAACCTTCCAATGTAGCATGCAGAAACCCGACAATTGCCCGATCGTAGCGAAAGGAAGTGTTTAAATAAGTTTTGGTGATATGGACATGTTCTCCAGACCATGTCCAAGGTGCCACAACCATTTACTTTAAATTACCATTGTTATTTTTTAGTATTTAATCAGAAACTTTTCAAACTGTTTCTCCCCATTGACTTTAATGGGTTCGTTTTTGAACTTCCAAACTTTTGTGAACTTTTACTGAACTTCGTCCTTCTCTGCCCTATACTTCTATATTTAAAAAAATTGCTGTATTTTGTTTTTTCTATATTGTTATTCCTTATAATAATTTCTCAGAAGTTTGGATAAATTATGCTATATAGTAATTGGTAAGTTGTTTTAAACATCAAAAAGGAAAATTCTCTAAATGAAACATCTTCATTTTTGCTTCCAGTGATATTATTATTATATTGCTTTATTATATTGCTATTGGATTTTTCAAGACAACAATTACTCTACAGTAAAAGTGCAAGACATGCAATCGTGGCAGCGATCCACAATGCACGAATAGCCCGGAAAACCTCTTGTGTGGAGGCATTTGGTCAGGCGTCATTAATGAGCTGATCATTGGGATCATCAAGGACACCTGAAATGATTGTCAGCCGTAACAACTGTTGTCGGACAGTGGCACATTGAATGTAGCGCCCCCACGATCACACATTTGTACCTTACAGTGTGGCTACTGATATCCCAGGGGACTGTTCAATTTGGAGGGATGTATAGGAAAAAGTGAGCATGCCATTTGCATTCACTTGCTCTTTCTATATTTGAAAATGTTTAGAGAGGTAATGTCAGTGGCAATCAAAGATAGTAATGCGTTGTTTTTATTTCTATGCTAGCGCGCATATTACGAATAAAATGAATACCTTTTATTGAAATCTCAACTTTCATTAAGCATGCATCATATTTCCACTACTGTAAAATAAAATTAGTCCACTAGCTTTCTAAGATGCAAATCCATCTGCTGGTAATGGGATTTTCTTTTTCATTCATAAACCTTGTAGTGTTTAGGTTCCAGTTCAGCATTGGGAACCTTTGACATATGAACCTCCCCACTCCTCAGTTTTCTATTCTAACTTCTAAAGAACAATGGAGCTTTGTGAATCCATCATTCTGAGCTGCTGTAGGGAATCTGCCTCCCTTTTTATCTGGAGTTCCTGCAGATGCAGACAAGGATTATCATCATTATCATAATTAATGACTCTTTATTAGATAGTGTGCAATCTTCAGGTAAAAGAAAAACAATGATGCCATATAACAAAGAAAGCAGCAAAAAGACTTGTTCCACAAGGAGAAAAGTAACAAAGAGTACAGCATTTGGAGAACCTTTGTTAAAATGCGAACAGAGCAAGTGAAATACTGTCACTACAAAACATGTCATATAATGTAAAATAAATAACTAAAGGTTCATTGAGACATAACTGGGATTTTAAATATTTCAACATGACAAGAAATGACTTGTGAAAGCACAGTTAAAAACAAAATAAAAAAAAAACCATGGCATAATTTCTTTTCACCCGTGGATATTAACTGTTAAATATTGTCGAAAGCATTTTGCAAAAAAGAAAAAAACTGGGACTTTGGACCATATTTTGCAATTATTATAATAGAAAATCTTTAATTTATCCTCTATTAATTATAGTGAAACCAAAATGTGGATAGTCCATAGAAAACTGAGAAATGCCTGGGAAGCATGGACGAATAGCCAAAGTCCTTTTTAATTTAAATTTATTTTTTTTACAGTTATGGGTTTTACAGTTAAAGGTGTCTGATCAATGTAAGTAATGCGATTTTATGTTGTTAAAGTTAAGTGAATAATTGCCTTTGAACACTAATTCTTTATCTCTTTCTAGGGTTCATTCTAAATGCTTTTAAAGATTAACATATTTTATGAGATATTTGAGACACGATGGACATTTTAATAATTTGCTTGTTGTCTTCAATACTGTTTATTTTACTTTGATGAACTTTTTCTTCTAAATTATTTTCTGGTTATAAGTAGAACTTTTTTTTGGACTCCATTAAAATGACAGAATGAGTAATTTCAATTATTGTTGTCAAAATAAATACTTAAAGGGCATGTCCACCCCCCACACTAAAATTTGCCCCACTGCTGGCCCTATTGTGTAGGGTTAAAAAAATCCTTAGCTTTCTCCTCTGCTCTTTATGGCTCTCATACAAAGCCACTTGGAAACTGAAAAGTAGGAGCCTCTCTACGTGTAAACCGGTATCTGCCTCTGCTTTGTCCTCTTAGAGGACTTTGGCATGCATATTTAATGATATTAAATAAATCCAGGTATTAAAGGATAACTGTATTGCCTCAATGCATTTTTAAAAAAAAAATTACTTTATAAAGAGTAAAGGTATGCAGCCCTCCCCATAATTTTTTTCCTGATTTCAAGCCTCTCTCTGCCTTCTATTAGCCTTCAATTAGACATGCTGTGAAGGGGGCATAACAATTCTGTCTGCCACTAACTGTCACTCAGAGCTAGCATGCGAGCTAGCATAATCCTTGATCAGCTTGATTATGTAGGCTGTATCCTAGCAACCAGACATTTCAAGTTTGCTTAACTGGCAGAGGAGGAGGAGAGAGGTTGTAACAGACATTCCCACCTGCCAATGACAAGTGTTATGTTAATCACGGCCCTGGGCCGTCTAGGAGGCGGGCTTTTAGCACTCATCTTTGCTGTGTGATATCTAAGGGAGGGCAGCACAGCTGTAAATGTGAGTAAGTGATTTCAGTTGCTGGAAGTGTGGACATGTAATGGGGATGATGTTGTTTTTTTTGATATTGCTGTCCTTTAATACATTTGGCATGTTGAAGTCAAAAAGGATATGCTGTTGACAGACATAAGGAAAAGAAGCAGAACTGATTGCATGTCTTCTTTTTTTTTAACTTAATATAAATAAAGTCATACAAATAAAGATTATGTTTTTAAATTATCACCAGGACACATATCATCCCACCCCCAAAGAAAAGCACAAGCATCAGGCAGACATATAATTTTAATTCCAAATCTCTAAAGCGACTGTGCCCCATAGAAATTGTTAAACATGTCCCACCTACCAAATTACTGTTTTTCATTGGATTTACCCAATATGGAACTAATTGTTTTGTCACCATACAAGAACCTATACATATTAAAAGTGAAGTTCAGAGAAAAATATTAGTTTTAAAATTCTCAATATATTGCACATACTAGTTATTCTATATATTCCCCTTCTTTTTAAAAATAAATTGATTTCATAACATTTGCTGTGGTTATCAGTGAACTGTCATTACAAGTACCTTAACTGCCCTTCTTCTTCCCAGTATGCACAATTTTTGGAATGTTCATAAACAGTAATTTATACTGAACGCTATTGTATGGGTCAAACATGCTCAGATAATGAAAAGATAAGGAGTGCTTCCACAGTCCTTCTATTGTATATATTTATTACGAAGCATGGTCAAGCTTCCATTTAAAGTGCCCCAAATTGAGGTCCTATGCCTTTAATATAAAGCACTGGATGGACAGCCTCTTCCCTCATTTTAAAAAGCCAATGAGCTAGGGGAAGAGAGAAAGCCTGCTATATTTATCCAGTGTGCAAGTATGAGAAATGCAAATGTTTGCTAATCATAATTAAAGTAAAAAATGTTAGAAGTTAGGACCTTCCAGACTGGGGTTACCTTGACGTGGTTGGAAGGCATTTCATTCATGTGATCACAGTAATGTATACTAAAAACCCCTTTGTTTATAATGTATGCCAGTGTGCAGATAATATAATATTGTATGGAGCCCAGGAATGTGCATTGATTATCTTTCCTTTGCTTGTATAAATGTTTGACAAGATCAGTCGCCCCTTCCCAAAATGTAGTTGTAATTTAGACTAAGGACTACTGAGCAACTAAATCAATTCAGGGTATGGGTCAAAGATGTTTTACTGATTTTTAAAGGATAAGTAATAACAAGTTAAGTTTAATTGTAAGCTGCAGCTTTAAATAATCTTTCCCCTGCCTTTTTTTTTTACCCCTGGGTCCCTCCGTAGCCTATCTATGTTCCTGTAAATTTGCTGACATCTTGGATGTGAAAGTAAGGCTGGTGAGCTCCTCCCCTTTGAGTCTTGACGTCATTACGCGACATGACATCAGCATGTGCATGGACGCTTGTGACGTCATTGAGCTGCGCTTGTGCTTGTACACCATATTTACTTTATGGTGCATTAATATTGAGTATTTTTAGTAATAATAAATATATAGAATTTGATCCCATTCATTTTGCATAATACTGTTTTATTTTACAGCATCTTTTTGTAGCTTATTTGTAGCATAACAAATGCAACCAAAAAAAAATTTAATAAAACCCACTGTGTTCTTAAAGTGAGCAATAAAATCAACTTTATTATTGTTGGTCATTTTATATTTAACTGTAAAAGATACCAAAGTGTAAAATACAGCAAGAAACAGGAGAGTAGAACTGTGGATTTGTCTTGTTATCGTTACGAGGAGCCAGACTTAAGAAGCATATGAACAGGAGAAAGAAAGTGTGCAGTCAGGTATTTTATGGTTTAAGAAACTTCTTTGATCTGCGTATTACCTTTATATTTGCATAAGCGAAAACTTTGAGCAGGACTGAAAGAGTGAGCAAATAGAAAGGTTTGAATTGTGTTAACCCTTGATGTTAACCAGTTTCCTGACATTATGCTACCAATGAATTGAATAAAGCTGGCTATTTAACAGTGTGGTACAGGGCTTGAACTAAATATTGCTCTCAAAAACCTCATTTGGTCTGCCCACGTAGGCAAGTGAGCAATCTTAAATTAAACCAAGGAGTAGAGAGACTGCAAGTCAACTGCAAAAAAACTTTTATTCCAGATAAACTTTATGCTATGTGTTTTTAAACTCCAATTCCTTTTTTGATTTTCTAATAAAATTGGGCATACATAGGCATGGACATGGGTGCTCCTGTTATTTGGAGATAGGAGCACTTTGTTCGGACGGCCAAGCATTCCAATGGGAGGCGGCATCACTTTTTATGTCTGAAAATTTCAACTCTGTCATGTTGCACTTTCTTCAAGATAAACTGATAAATTGGCTTTCCTTGCCTGTAAGGAGTAAATAAATGGAGTAGGATGGAGGGGTAAACTCTGGATATTATACTGGCCATATAAAAATCTTGCACATATATGCTTTTTTAAAAAAAATACAGCACTTCACATTACACAGTGCTTTACAATAATTTAATCCATTGTAATCAGGCCCTGTCCTACAGAGATTGCAATTTAATCACTATCTCACACGCAACCTATTAGTATTTATGGTTGTGGGGGGCGGGGCACAAGCACAAGAAGAACATACAAACTCCTCGCAGATGTTTCCAAGGTAAAATTTTACCTCAGGACTTAATGCCTGAGATTAATAGAACAAGACATATTACCTATTTTTTTCTTTGTGAAAAAATTTCTTGGGGCTGCTTTATACGCTTTGCTATAAAAAAAATTTCACCTGAAAAAATACAATGGTTCATCAAGTTCACCCCCTCCACAAAAAATCCAGCACTCCCCAACCCAACAAAAAAGTACCGTCTCCTCGATTCAACTGAAGCCCATATACCAAACTTGACAAGGACACAACCAGTCACACAAGCCCACACATAATTTAGTCACCAGCTAAAACTCTGGGTATTATGCTGGTCCAAAGAGACATCTAAGCCTCCTTTGAATGTGTTCAGAAATTTAGCCAAGACTAGATTTTTTGGGCAGATCATATTTCCATACACATGAAATGCAAGAAATACCTTTTTTGTTTAGCATAAGTCAACCACGTAGCATCTCGTACTCTCATGTTTATTCCAAAAATGTTAAAACAGGATGCTGTATGCTCACAAAAGGCTGTTCTGTTATACCCAAATCTTCTCCTTAAAAAATACACTGTTGCTACAAAACAATCTTGGGACACTAGTTTCCATAGAGGAAAATCTAACTACATTTTTATAAATAAAACCCAACAGTTCTTACATCTCTTACAATATATTGTATAGCATGGATAACATAACTATTGATAATATTTATTAAAGATAGAAATAAATAATTCCCAGCCTTTTTACAGTTTTCTTAGCCAAAGAAATTAAGGTGGTCATACACATTAACGATAATGGGTAAATCCCGTAAATGGAACTTACTGGATTTACCCAGTATTGTCAGTGTGTAGGGGCCGAAACTGACCAACCACAATGCCAACGAACGGCCGTAGTCAGCAGGGCCCTTTACTTTAAGTAAAGTTAGCCAATACTATTGTTCTGTGTATGGCCGACCTAACCCCATCCCGATACCCATATGGCCAGGTCCATGTGTGCGGCCCCCACCACATGTTTACCGACAGATACCAATGTGATCGGTCGGCACAATTAAGAATTTTAAAAGTAATGAAATTTTCCACTGAACTTTCTGACGGAATTTTGTTTTTTAATTTTTACCTTCTTTTGTTGCAACAAGGAAGCGTTGCCAATCCATGCTGGGCATGTGCAATAATAAGCACCTCTTTTTAAGAGATTCAGGGACCTATTCGTAAACGTGTGGTATTGCAATTTAGCAATACCAGGCATTATCAATAATGTACGACCACGGCTGTAAATGTATAGCTGTGGTCTTACATTTTCGTTAAGCATTTGTTAATTAATGAATGCTCAGTCATAGAATACCGTGTGGTAGTAAACTACCACAATGGTATTCTATGGGGATTGGAAATCTACAATCGAAAATTTACTATCGTGTTAACGATTGTTAAACCGATCATTAAAGGCGCTAAAAAGCAATGCCACACATTTACAAATAGGGCCCTCAGAGACAGATTCAGAGAAAGATTCTAGAAATATAAAATTTTCTAAAAATATCGAATTCTCAGGATAATTATCGAATGTCGAATGCAGAAGCTCAAAAGTAGTGCACGTATGAAGGAAGTTACTTTGTTTTAAGTTCGGAATAATTGTACGTGTTCCCCAGACCATTCTCCCAGGTCCCAGAGCCATATACAGTAAGTTACCATTGTTATTTTAACCTTTTATTATTTCAAACTTTTCAAATAATTTTCCCCCCATTGACTTCAGATTTTCCTTTTTTTTTTTAGAAGTTCGAAAATATGAAATTGGACCAGATTTTCAGAAGTTTGGCCATCTCTGCTTATCATATGTCTATTGATATGCACTGTATTTTGAGCATTTAATGTATTCTTCAACCCTGTTGTTGTGCCTCTGATATTAAAGTCTATTTTAGGCTTTTGGTTCATGATTCATCACTCTGCAATCATAAAGACAACCCGATAGAGAGATTCATACTGTACTATGAAAAACTCAGTTAACACAATTAACTTTTAACAACCTCAGTATAACAACTCTAAACCTGTTAGCTAGACTTGCATGCTCATTAATAATTTAGCTCTCAGACTATACAATTCTTGTTTGTACTTGCATATAACACTTTATCAACTTATCTGTATGTAAGAATATATTTTCAGCTCATTGTACTCTTATAATTGTCTCTTAATCCTCTTGTCACCTTTCTTTACCCATCCAGCTTCTATGCTGTGGTATGATGGTTAATGTGAAGCAATACATTTTTTGTCCCTTTTTTATTTAATATTTAATATATATATTTTAATTTATGTTTGCAATATTCATTATGCAAAAATATGATGAACACATTGCTGTTATTTTATAATAGACATACAGGCTTATTCAATAAAAGTTCTTATCGTTTAAAATGGTGCTAATTTTGCCCCAACCAATCAGATTTTAGCTTTCAAATGTTAAATTAGAGCTGATTGGTTAGCACCATTTTAAACGATAAGAACTTTTATTGAATCTCCCTGATAGGATGAAAAGATCAATTCCAGGCCTGGATATACAGAAAACAGCATGTTTTAAGTCTAAACCTAGGCCAGGCATGTCAGTCTTGCGGCCCTCCAGATGTTTGAAAACTGCAAGTCCCAACATTCTCTTGACGCAGTAGTTTTCAAACATCTGGAGGGCTACACGACTGATATCACTGGCGAAGGCAATAACTTTACTTTCAATTTTTTCCCCCAGGTACTTCTGGTAAAACTGAACTGAACAACTCTGTATTGTAATCAGCTCAAAAGAATCTAAACCGATTGGCCCATGAAAGGTGTGTGACCTTTACTAAACACCTGTCATTAAAATATGTCCCCTGTTGGTTTAACTAGAATTAAAATATAGGGTATGTTCCAACTTTATGGCTTAAGGGATGAAGGTCAAAATAAAATGCCAGACAGTACAGACATATGGGTATACTTTGTGTTCAATTTGAGGTATTTTCCTAATAATGCACAGACACATTGAGAATGAATCAGATGAAAAGTTAATTAAAAAGGCAAAAATCATTCCATGCAGCAATTTACTTCATTGCACTTACTTCGTGTCACTTGAGCCTTGCGGTCAGTAAGAGATTTGCCAGTTCACACATGTGGTATATATTATTCATAGTGGCTTAAGAGGGATTCTCTTCCTGCCACTCACCTTTCTGCCCACATGATAGAAAGGATGGCGAGAAGGTTTTCACAGCTGCAATGAATTAAAGAGTGGGAAGAAAGAGACAAAAAGACAACATTGAACTAGAAGTAGAAGGGAGGCCACAATGAAGGTAATGAGGAAAATATGTGCAGGAGAAAGGCAGAGGATTGTGTTTGTGTTTGTTTGCTGTTGCCCACACACAAACTCACAGCAAAGTCTGGGGAGCCAAAGGCCTCACAGGTTTAGAAAAAAAATATCTCAGGAGACGCTTTGTGTGCAGTGGGGTATTACACTGAAATTCATAGAATGGTTTAAAGGGTATCTCCACCCTGAAAAAGCTTTTTAATATATTGAATATATTGTAGGGCACCCCTGCCCACCACCAACCGCCATGTCTGATTACTAAAAAAGCATCACAAACATACTTACAGTCCTTTGCTCCCACGGCTTTCTCCTCCCGGCCTTTTGTTTGCGGGAAGCTGCAAATGGGCTGGACTGGCAGCCACGTCTGTGATTGGCTGAGAGGCAGCCAATCACATACGCAGCTGTTGGCAATGCAGAACGACGGGGGAGCCAAGGGCTGTAAGTATGTTTCTGCTGCTTTTTAGTAACCTAACATAGTGTTCGGGGGTTGGCAGGGGTGCCCTACATTACAGAAAATGCTTTTAATGCTAGGTAGTCATGGAGGGATCAGGAGGGTGGGAGGGAGGGGGGGAAAGGGCTCCCCTGCGCATGTCACAATCCCTCCTGGAGGGCAAGGAGGTGGCAGAAACCTATTTACAGGAAGACAGCTCCTACTCTTCAGTTTCCTTGACTTCGGACAAGCACTGCAGGAGAACCATAAGGAGCAGAGATGTAAGGTAAGGATTATTTTTTTAAATCCTTACCTTAAAATGGCCTGACGATTTCTTTGAAGCTCTGTTGTAATGTTGTTGTGCTGAGAATTTGTACAGTGTATTGAAAAGCTATTCATTTAAATGCCTCTATAGAAAGTGCATTTAAAAATGATTTGTGAAATCCTCAAACTATATGAGACAACCGTCTACAATTAATACAGCAACAATTGTCTTAAATGCAGTTTTTTTTGTTTTTTTTAGAAGTTAACTAAAGGTAGGTTTTTGCAACTAACCTGAGCAGAGCTTCTATTTTCTTGTTCCTATGTCCCCAACTTGTTCACAAGTGGATGGTGCTACAGAGCAGTAATCTGGCATTGCCTGCATAGGACAAGGGAACCTAGAGCTGGAGGAGGAAACAATAATGGTACAAATGAATTAAATAATTTAATGTCCATGCTACAACTCCCATGGCGACAACCCTAAATTTGAAAACTCCCACAGTTCTAATGCAGACTTTCTCAGTCATATTTGCCTCTGTCCTTGAAAGTAATCTAAAGGCTCGGGCACACATGCAATCACAGGTCCCGACCCGCGACGCACGATGTGTAAGAACGAACGTTTTGCCTAATAATCAGCCCGTGCGTAGGCACTTTATCACCTGAAACGGTCGTTCGTTCAGGGATCGTTGAACGTCCGACTTGGCGGATCTACGTATGAACAACCATTTCGGCCGATAAAGCGCCTACACATGGCCTTTTTAATCATCATGCTACTACTGTAGGTAGTAGAGTGCTGATTATAACCAGGAAGTACAGCATGCAGCACAAGTAATTATTTTCCGGGCACCAGTCCACTGTAAATTATAAGAATATTAGACATCACCTTCTAATATCCTTAGATCCTGTTGCCTCATACGCAACAGAAAATAATTTTTCCTGTCAAAAAAAAGAACCTTTATCAGTGAAACAAAAGAAAAACTAAAAACCTCTGTAAACCCCTAAGTTATAAATCCAGGAACACACAGCTTTTAGAATATATAAAAATAAAACACCAATTTTCTGGTAGATAGATTTTTTTAAATACATATACATATTAAAAGGAATTATTATATAATTTATTGATTGGTTTTCTGTGTTATGTGTTGATTTTACCAGATTTCCAAAATATTGTTGTTGTTTTTTATAAAGACAAAAAAACACTTAAAATTTTAATCCAAAAATATTATGGCAATTCTTTAAATTCTTAAATTATCTGGATTAACTTAATTAATCCAGATAATTAATCCAGTCAAATAATGATGACTACTATTCCTATTCTATAGGATATGACTAAAAATGTCCATATACTACCAAATTTCCTCTCGATATTCCTGAAACTTTCCAACAACTGCCTGTGATCAATATGGGATTGATTTTAAAGTCCAGCCCTAAAATGAAAACTTACATACAGGTAAATCACCCCCCAAAACCTAAACGGTAATAGTTTGAAATCTGAAATATATAAGTCTAGCCTGAAATCCTGCACAATGTCCTGTTTCCCGTTTCTGCTTCCAGGTTCTTCCAGTTATGGATTTGACAGTTGACATCACAGCCAATGACTGAATGTTAATCCCCTGTCTGCTTCTTCTGAGCATGCCCAGGCTCAGTAAATGCTCAGTACAGGTTTCTAAATTGCTCAGTTTCCATGAGGCATCCAGAAGCATAGCAGGCATACAGTAATGAATTCATAGGACAAAGTATGATATATCAACATATTTTAAAGAGGCCGTTCTTTCTAAAAGATGTTCTTATGAGGGTGGAGTTGTCCTTTAAGATTATTTTAGTGACCATATGTATGATCTGTCCAGGAATCGCAATGGAAACATCAGTTGGTGAAGCTGATGCTCCACTGGACATTACTATCGATTTGACATTCGTCCTGGATCAATTTTATCTTGTCATGTCATAATGTTAAAAAAAGATTTAGAACATTACTTACAGCCCCTTAATCCTCTGGCGCAGTGATCCGGCTTCCTGCTTGCTGGAACTTGCAAGTGGGCCGGACCATCAATGGAGAGCATTGCGGGAACAAAGGGTGGTAAGTAGCGTTCTAAATAATTTTTTTAGCAAAAAGACATGGCAGTTGGAGGCGGGCAGGGAAGCCCTGTACTACAGAAAAATCTTTTTACATTAGGTGGATGGATGGATCTGGATGGATCCGGATGGTGGGAGGGAAGGGGGGAAAGGGATCCCCTGTGCTTGCCACTGTCCTCTCAGAGCATAGGAACCATAAGGAGCAGAGATGTATGATAAGGATTTTTTTTAAATTTTAGTTTGAGGGGTGGACATGCCCTTTAATGGAAAATTAACTTTATAAATATATTAAAACCTAATCTCACTTTCTGCTCATTTAAATTTCTTGCCTCGGTCCTCATCCTCAATAGTCTTTATCGCTAAAGCATGTTCAGGGCTGCTGGGCAAAGAGAGAGTTTATACCAAGATAACACAGATGGGGATGGACCTTGAACAAAGGCATGGTTCTTCAATGTTAATCTGCAGTACCTCTGGTTTGCTGTCTAAAAGTCTGTATAGTAGATACATTGTCTAAGATATGCAATTACTAAAAATGTCCATGCAATAAAAACTGTACAAACCTGACACAGGTCTGATCCCTAATGAAAATGATTAAATACAATATAAACAGATGGGCATATTTTCAGGATTGCTGTAAGACAATATAAAGATTGCAGAAATTGGAAGTGTGGTTATGTATAGCCTAAAGCTAGCAGTACACGGGCAGATGGCTTTCCAATAACATTGTCGATCTGCTAAAATGATCGAAAATCTGATTGGAAGAACTGATTGTAATTGCACACTTTGGACCACCGATCTTTTTTGAAGAATTGATCAAAATATCAATTCCGTGTATGCTTAATGCTGACCATACGCTGACCCGACATTTTACCAGTTTGACAACTAGTTTAACATGAATGTAGAATCAGCGTAATGTCATATTACCTTCCAGGGCATCTTACCATACGTCTTAAAGTTACATTCATTGTATCTGTGAGGGTGGCTTTAAGATCAGGTTTTACCTTGTGAAAAATGGGAACATTGCCATCTTTTTTTTTTTAAATTTTTTTTTTTTTCATTTTATGTTAATGCTCATGTCATGTCATGCTATCAGGGGCCATAAAAGTAAAAAAAGTGCTCCTGCAAAAAAAGGTATGCAACAGCATTTTGTTAGCAAACAACCAGTACAGTACAATTTACTGAATGTATACTGGTCATGTCATGAGGGTTTGTGGCACCTGGTGTATACAGTTTAGAGTACAGAAGATCAAGATCCCAGGAAGGACACAATCTCAAGTATTGTCCCCATGTTATTTCCCTGCATTAAGTCCTTTGATATCCCCCTTCACAATATTTAATGAGTTTCTCATTTGTGCTGTTTGCCTAATTGTTTTTCGCGGTATCAGCAGCTTGAGCTGCCTGCCATTAAACTCTGCCATCCACGCTGAAGCAATGTAATTTAAAGCTATGGTTAAATTATGACTTCTCTGAACCGGTTGTGGCACTGACGCATAACCCTAATTAAACGATCACATCCATTCTGGAGGTGCTCTCTTCTCCCCTCAAACGTTAATTACAACATAAGAGTCTTTAATGGCCTGCCTCACCTCCAGCTCCTCCAAAGAAAGGTCATGCGATTAATTTTTGTCATTAATCTTTTCCCAATGTGGACACTCTGCTGTCATTGCAGCCTATTAACCCTCTATACCAGCCCCCTCCTTATCCTGTTCTTCCACCTCTCCCCCTCCTTTACAGTTACTGAAGAAAATGAAAATATTTAAGAATCGTTTTGTCGTGTTCTGTGCATCCGGACAGGTTGTGTACGTCAGGTCCACTCAGAATTACAGCTAGATAATGGAGAGGAATTGCTTTCCAGTACTTTCAATGATCCTTCCTAGCCCTCAGACTTAATAAACTGAAGATTTTGTTTTTTGTAATTAGCACATTACATCTAAAACAAGGTTTATCAATGGACGGTAGCACAGGACACAAACAAATTTGCAAAAGCGTATAAGGGGAAACAGAGGAAGAAGATAGATTAGTATAAACAGTTATAATGAAATCAAAGTAATTGTCGTTTGGAACATTTCAGGCTTATAGGTTGCCAACAACAAGAGATATTGTAACTCTCAGAAAATGGGGACACTGCATCTCCTGTTTCTATCTGGGATTATTGTTTTTTTAAATTCATGGTACAACACGGCAGAACTTGTTAAATAAATCTGCTTTGTGTAAGTGAAAAAAAATAAAAGCAAAAATGCACGAGATGTCTATGGCTGCCGTTTCATAGCAAGTTAAGACATTGTGCAAACTGTCACCTTCTTTATGGTCACATAAATGCAAGCACACAACCTTCACTTGCAAGGACATCAGGACATCACGTCCTCATCATAGTATTCAGTCTAATAATTAATAACCATTAGAAACAATAAGGCTAATGCCGGCCATGGCTGGACTCAATGTGCAGCTTTTCTACTTTAATGAAAACAATGATTTGACTTTGAAGAAAGTGACTTTTTTAAGTGAAAGCTAGATCCTCACTCCCCCACACACTCCTTCACCCCTCCCCCTCCCTTTTTTTCCTTTTCTTTTAATACTCTGCGTTCTATCATGCAAATCCCCTTTCAAATTATGAGCGTATTAGAGCCATCAGCAGTAATGTCACCGACACAAAATGAGAACTGGGACTTAAGCACCTAACGAACAATGAAATGTGTGAGCCCTGGGACAGGACAATTAAGCACTGGGCTTAGCCAGCGATGGAAATTTATTGCCATCAAATCCATATTTCTATTTTCCCCCTGAACAGTAACCTATTTGAATATGATTAAAGGTTTTCATTAGAGGAATGAGCGAGGCCTACATCTCACTGTTAGCACACAAACACACACTTTGAAATATCACTTTGTGCAGCAAGTGGGACGTCCACTTACTATAGAAGGAAGAAAGTTGAATGTGATAATGGTTTCCAATTGCTTTAGTGTCTATTTGTATATCTTGTCCTAAAAGAAAAGTGCAGGAATACAGTGCAGGATAATCTCGTGCACACCAGATACTATTTCAGTGGTGCAATCTCTTGGCTGTTAACCACCACCAGCTTCTTGTCTGCAATATAAAAGAGATGCACACACATAGGTATCTATAACTTAATTGTGACATAGTGAACTCAACGTTAAGGGTTTGTAAACCCTTCATCAGGTGAGCCTGTGTGCATCTCTTGGTGTATGACATGTTGGAGTACCTGCTTGGTAATTTATGGAGGAACATGGAGTGCTGGTGTAATACCCTTGTTTGTTCTTCTTGGATTCAATAAGTCCAACTTTATATATATTAAAAGATGTCTGTACTTCAGAGGATGTGCAATCGTTGCAAGGGGATCTAGATAGATTATCACATTGGGCTGCTAAGTGGCAGATGAAATTCAATGTTGATAAATGTAAGGTGATGCATTTTGGACTTAAAAATACTTGTGCTACTTATACAATAAATGGCTCTGTGTTAAGTGAATCCCTGTTGGAAAGGGATCTTGGAGTTTTGGTGGATAACAAACTTAAAGGTAGCAAGCAGTGCCAGGCGGCAACAGCCAGAGCCAGCATGGTATTGTCTTGTATAAAGCGAGGTATGGATTCAAGGGAGGAAAATGTAATTCTCCCTCTTTACAAAGCATTGGTAAGGCCTCATTTGGAATATGCCGTGCAATTTTGGAATCCTGTGTACAAAAAGGACATCTTTGAAATGGAAAGGGTTCAGAGAAGGGCAACTAAATTAATAAGGGGATTGGGGGAGCTTGAATATGAAGAGAGACTGGAAAAGTTACAATTATGTACGCTGGAGAAAAGGCGCTTGCGGGGGATATGATTACTGTGTATAAATACATTAACGGGCCATACAATAAACTATTGGGGCATTGTTCACCAAGAGAACATGTCAAAGGACACGAGACATCCCTTAAGACTTGAGAAGAAAAAAGGTTTAGGCTTCAAGCTCGGAAAGGGTTTTTCACTGTGAGAACGGTAAGGCTGTGGAACTGTCTTCCAGTGGACGTTGTAATGGCAGGTTCATTGTCAGTTTCAAAAAAAAGCTGGACGAGTTTCTGCAAACACGGAATGTTGCAAGTTACTGGATTGATACATAAAGTAGAGTTGATCCAGGGAAATTTCCGATTGCCACTTGGAGTCAGGAAGGAATTTTTCCCCCTTCATAAATTTGGTGGGGGTTTTTTGCCTTCTCTGGATCAACAGTTAGGCAGGAAAGAGGATATTGCTAGATGGGTTGGACTGGATGGACGTATGTCTTTATTCAACTCCAATACTATACTATACTATACTGTTTTTTATTTTCTTTTACGTATTTGTAAGGCTTTTAGGAAAGATTTTTTTTCATTGCTTTATTAGATTTTTATATTAAACATCATGTGGACTAGACACGTTAAATTGTAGATTTGTAATTTTTTACACCAATGCCTATGGTCAAACTCACAGGCTTTGTGTTATCAAAGTGAGTCCCAGAATTATATAAAGCCTGCTTAGGTATAGCAAATAGAAGAGTACTGTGATACTTTTGCTCTGGTATGCACTGTTTCTAAGATCAATTAAGGTAAAACCCATCTAACTAAATAATAAAAAATAAAAATAGAAAATGTAAGGAACAAGTAAAATCTTTGAATTTGGCTTCAAATGCCACTTTAAAAGGGAAATGTCAAACTTTAAAAAAACCCTTAAAAATGTATTTTTATGATTGTGCTTTTATTTTGAAATTGTATGTATTTGTATCAGAGAGACATGTGTCAGAGAGACATGTCACAGAGACGTGAATATCATCAAAAGACAGGTAATCTACGTTGGTGAAGTCTGCGCCACAGCTGAATGCAATCAAGAGAGTTAATCAGCACTGATTAGGTCTTTGACACAACTTAATGCTATCAAGAGTTAATGAGCACTGTGACGGTAATCCTTGTTGAATAATGTCAGTAAATTGGCTGATAATGCAAAAACAATTTTACATATTCCTTAGCTAGATGACAGCACACTTTTCCTATGTGTCTTACACTTCTGTACTGAATTTCATGTCTCTAGCTCGAAAACTGGTAGGAGGTACAGAAATAAAAAGACAGCAGTAGTTAAGCTTCTCTCTAGAGCTGGCTGCAGAACGCAGAGCTCACGAATCACGATTCACTACCACTTTGAACTGCTGGAATCAGGTTGTAATAATTGCTAACTGATGTTAATAAAATATGTTTAGCACAAAAAAGTATCACTGTATTATCAACATTTATCTGTGGCCATATAGGAAATGTGCATAAAACATCTCTGTCCTATTTCCAAGTCCTGGAGATTAGCCATGGCCTTTGCATACCTAGCCACATAGGTTGGGTACAAAAGCAGCTGTGAAACTGCAGGGGCCCAGGCCCCCTGCAAGTTTGGTGGCCAAGCCCCTGACACATACCCCTCCCCATAGCTCTGTGATCAGCAATTTATAAACTGGAACAGGAATCTGTGATCAGCTGTTTAAAAGACTAGTACTAAACTTGCAGAGGTTTTAAAAAGCTGATCATGCGTACCATTACTGCATAATCATGATCAACTGTTAAAAAACAGCTGATCACAGGCACTTTTAGTCTCTATTTTGGTCAGTCAGACTGAAATATCACTCAGATTCCTCGTTGTGACTAATTCACCAAAATCAGCTGAAAATAGATTGAACAAATAGAACAATATATCTCTCAGTAGATCTGCCATAAGCTGCCATTACCACAAGTACAGTAAGTCCCTATTTGTGTTTCAGTGTCACAGTGCTGCAATAAGACAAGGCAGTTAATGCTCTACAATGGCCTGTATGACATGTTGCTTTACATGTCTTCTCAAGGGGAAATATCAAATGATTGTTTGAAATTAATTAATTTCAAAGAAACTGCAGGTTAAAGCGTAATATCCCTTGCCCTTCATACTAATTCCAAACCAGATACACTTTCATGAATTTAAATTCTCTAGTCACTTATATCCAAAAGTCAATGGTTAACACTAGAGGTGGCCGAAACTAAATAGTTTTATTCCATTTTCGGATTCCTGGATCTTGGGAAAATTCCGAAGATCCGAAAGTATGGGGCTATTTGAACGTTCGAAAATTATCGAAAATACGATCGAAGACCATTCCGAGTTTCCGATCGTATTTTCGATAATTTTCGAACGTTCAAGGCTTTTTTCCGAAAATTATTGAAAATGTCTTCCGAAGTCCCAAAATCAAGAGGATCCGTCCGGATTCTGGGGATTGCATCTGGATTTGAGGGGTTCTGTGTCGGATCCGGATTTTTTGCCTTCCTCTGGATCAACTGTTATGTAGGGGTAAAAAAAAAAAGCTTAGGTTGGACTTGATGGACGTATGTCTTTATTCAACCTCAAATAACTATGTTACTATGTTACTATGAGCTCTCAGTAGGAAGGGTGGAGGGAAAGTGAAAGTGACTGCAGGCCTTGCTATATTGATTGATATATTTTACTTGTTTAACCCTTGTATGGTTCTGGTTATGAAAAAATTGTATCAGTAGTTTATTAGCTATTTTTTAGAATATACTTCTCCTTTATAGATACAACAAGAAAAAGAGAATCCAGGCACCCCGAAGTACAAAATATGCAAAAATTACTTTATTTAATTAATCAAAATGTTCAAGTACTGGACTGTGACTACTACAGTGTGTGTAGTGCTATATTTCTCCTTTAGATATTTAGTAGAAAATGTACAGAGCCATTTTAACTTTCAACTTGCACTGAGTGTGTATCGATATATCCTTAAGGGCCCCATATGAAATGGAATGTTAATATAAGAGAACTGTCAAGAAACTAACGGGGTTATTCAATAAAAGTTCTTATTGTTTAAAATGATGCTAATTTTGCCCCAACCAATCAGATGTTAGCTTTCAAATGTTACATAATTGAACATGATTGGTTGGGGCAAAATCAGCACCATTTTAAACAATAAGAACTTTTATTGAATCTCCCTGTAAATGCGGTCAAAAATAATAATTTCTTAAGAATCCCAAAGAGTTATTACCTGGCTCTGTGTTAAGTGAATCCATGTTGGAAAGGGATCTTGGAGTTTTGGTGGATAACAAACTTAAAGGAAGCAAGCAGTGCCAGGCAGCAACAGCCAAAGCCAGCATGGTATTGTATAAAGAGAGGTATGGATTCAAGGGAGGAAAATGTTATTCTCCCTCTTTACAAAGCATTGGTAAGGCCTCATTTGGAATATGCAGTGCAATTTTAAAATCCTGTGTACAAAAAGGACTCTTTGAAATGGAAAGGGTTCAGGGTTCAGGGCAACTAAATTAATAAGGGGATTGGGGGAGCTTGAATATAAAGAGAGACTGGAAAAGTTACAATTATGTACACTGGAGAAAAGGCACTTGCGTGGGGATATGGTTACTGTGTATAAATACATCAACTGGCCATACAATAAACTATCTGGGGCATTGTTCGCCAATAGAGCATGTAAGAGGACATGTGGCCATCCCTTAAGACTTGGAAAAAAGTTTAGGCTTCAAGTTTGGAAGGGTTTTTCACTGTGAGAACGGTGAAGCTATGGAACTGTCTTCCAGCGGACGTTGTTATGGCAGGTTCATTGGTCAGTTAAAAAAACTGGATGAGTTTCTGCAAACAAGGAATGTTGCAAGTTACTGGTATTGGTTATTGGTGTTTTTTTTGCCTTCCTCTGGATCAACAGTTAGGCAGTAATGAGTATATTGCTAGATGGGTTGGACTTGATGGACGTATGTCTTATTCAACCTCAAATAATATACTATACTATACCTACGTCAAGACCAAACATACAAATTATGTCTCATGTTTTTGCATTTATATCTATATGTGAGAACAATTTTGAACTTGGAAAGTATCATGTGTATAGTCTTGTATTTTACTCAAAAATATGTTTAGCATATGCACAGTAATACAGAGACATGGACCTTGGAGTCCATTATATGAGGTACTAGCTGAATGGGACAATAACCTTTTCTGCACTTAAACAAAAATTCAGGCAGAAGAAGTTGAACAATAAATAATAAATTCTATTCTAGTTCATTTTCCTTCTATCCCCCACTCCTCCCCCTGTGGAGGCATCCAGGATCCTAACGAAACGGAACTGCTGCCAGATGAAATATATTACTATTAAATACTTAATTCTTCTAGTGTGCGGAAAGCAGGCAGTATGAATATGATTATTAAAGAAAATTACTTTGGCTGATCAGATATTCCTGCATACTAATTCCTGACCCCTCTCTTCCTTGTCTTCTTGTATCTCATTCCTTAGAGAACAAGCCAGATAGAATTCCATCACAAACAGCTGATTACTAGAGCTTGTCCAGGGAATCATGTATCCTTTCCCTTTTTTTTGTGTTTGCCCGGGGTAGGCATGACAATGTGAAAGTGACTGGACAACCTAAATTCACACTATTTCTCCCTTTTGTTCACTAATTGCATTTATGGTTCCAAATGAAAAATAAACCCTTAAGTCTAAAAAGTGATTGCATTGTAAATTGCATTAGTTTTGGCTCAACTATTTTATTATTGGGTAAACCAAAATAAGCATTTTTAATTACAGGTTTAAAAATCTGCTAAGAGCCACTAAAGTCTTGACAGGTTCTCCTTCTTATGCCCCAACTTCTTTTTGAAAGCATGCACGGTAATTCCACAAATACAAATCTTTGAGGACATGGCCCCTAAATGTAAATAAATAAAACAGACAGAGGAGAATATTTCTATTTTGGAAGTCAAGGTTCTACCAATATTCATTTTATGTGTGTGGGCAGTTAGAATAAGTTTTACTCTCAAATACTGGAATAGTCAAACACTGGAAAATAAATGTATCATCCATAAAAGCCAGAATATTTAGTGTGCAGATTATATATAGGTATTACATTACTTTACACTATTTTGTTGGAGAAATAATAGCAACTGAAAAGCCCACCAGTGGGATATAGGGGGTCTAACTCCCCCTGTCTCTGAGATGCTTTACCCTGGGGAGAACGGTTTACACGTGTACCAGGCATCTCTGATAGCTAAAGCTGTCAAGAGGCGTTGAGAGATGTATATTAAAGACCTTTGATCTTGACACAGATGTATAATAATACATGAAAGCCAAGCACTGTTGAGCTACAGTAACATTGTCCTACAAATAGTTTCAGTGTGGAATGGGTTAATTTTTTTTGCACACTTGCAAGGGATTAGCAATTTCCCACCAAATCTCAATAATGTAATTATAACATATTAAAATATAAAATGATTAGAAAACAATAGTTTATAGGAAAAAGTAGATTTTAACTGTGGTCCATTGTTTGCCACTGTGAGTGGAAAAAATACATACATGTGAACTGCATAATGCTCTTATTCTGTGGAACACAGCTAGCTGCTGAAGGTACAGACAGATATTAAGTAACTTATTCAAATAGTCACAATGAGTTAACACTGGGATTTTAACTAATATATCCAAGCAATCAAGTTTAAAAGGCATGTCAACCTCTATTTCAGAATTTTTCTGAAGTGTAGGGCTCCCTCCCCTCCCCCACCCCCAACCGCCATAATAATTTCTCTAAAAACTCACCGAATTATACTTACCTCTGACGTTCTGTCACAGCCCTCTGCTTGCATGAAACTGCAAGCAGTGGGCCGGACCGGCAGCCGCAAGTACACGACTTCCGGATGCATAGAACGTCGGAGGGGAGAGGCAAAGTAAGTATAGATCGGGGGAGAAAAGGGGTTTTACACTATGGGGAAGGAGAGAGAAACAGGAGGGAGAGGGAGGGAGGGGGGCAGGACTGCACTGCGCATGTGCAAATTCTCCTGGGGGAGAGACAGGAAGCAGAGACAGAATGGGACTTGGCCAGGCTCCTGGTGGTCATTTTTTTGGACTTTGGAGGGACATTAAAGGAGAACCATTTGGAGCAAGGATGTAAGATAAGGCTTTTTCTACACTACACAATGGGGCCAGTCGTGGGTTAAATTCTAGTTTTGGGGGTGGACCATGCCTCATTAAGTTTTATATGAAATGTACTTAACCTGAGTCAACACAAATAACTAAGATTTCAATGCGCAATAATAGCAAAAGCAATTCATTTCTCTTGCCTCCAATACTAAAAGCTAAAATCTGTTGTTTATCTGGAAAAGAAAGATATATCCTGTATCACATCTGTACGTAAAATGTACTATCTGTCTAAGATCCTATGTTAGGATAACTTTTGTACTGGTAAAGGTGAAATTCTTTTACAAAAAAAATCAATTCAGTGCTTAAACTATGGGGCATATTTATAAAGGTCCGTTAACTTTTCGCCACCTATTTTCCCACCGTTTTAATTTACAAAAGGGCAAAAATGGCAGGCGTAAAGTTAACGCGGTGAAAAGTTAACGATGTGGAAAACATCGCACCAGGTACTGCTCGCTTCTATTAATAAAGCGGCGGTAACTGCTCTCTGCCATTAACATTGGCTGTTTCATTCGCCAAAGGGGCGCGGCGGGGCACCAGCCGCCGCACAACCCCTTCCCAGCAGCCCCTCCCAGCCCCCTGCCCCGAACATCTTATAAGACTTAGAGGACTGCATGTTTAAGGGTAGCTATTTAGAAACATTACCAGATAGTGGAATCATTTACCCAGATAGTGTAAAACTTATTAATAACAACCACAATCAGGGGTGTCCCTAGGGTTTTTGGCACCTGAAACAACTCTGAATGCCGCCCCTAGACTGAGCGGCGCGCGCAGCGCTCCGCCGCGGGAAAGTGGGCGTGGCTTAGTGTGGGGGCGGCTTGGCGTGTGGGTGTGGCGTATCGCTGGGCGTGGCAAATTTCATATTTGTTTTGAAAATGGTTATTTATACGTTCTCTATTTTTAGAAAACACTAAAACATGTTTGGGTGAACTGGTACATTACATTAGAAAGCCCTACCATACTCTGTAGAATAAAATGATGGCCAAAAGATTTGTAAGCCCTGACTACCACGTCAAGGTAGACTCTTCACAGGGCCTACTATTATCTAGACAATATATTTATATAAGATTTTATATAATTATATAAATTATTTATCTATTCTGCTATCTATCTATTATATATGTATCACCCTCTTCTGTCTATCTATCTATCTCTGGATATTATCCTATCTATCTATCTCTGCTATCATACTCTGCTATCTATCTATCTCCTTTCTCTATCTCTGCTATCCATCTATCTCTCTATCCTTACCTGCTATCACCTCTATCTCGCTATCCATCTATCTTGCATCCATCTACTTCTCTATCATCTATCTCTGCTATCCATCTATCTCTATCTATCCTCTATCTCTGCTATCCATCTATCTCTGCTATCCATCTCTCTCTTCTATCTCATCTATCTATCTATCACTCTATCTCTGCTATCTATCACTCTAATCTCTGCTATCTACTCTCTCGCTATCTATCTCTCTGCTGCATCTATCACCTCTCTCTCTATCTATCACTCTCTCTCTGCTATCTATCAGTCTCTCTCTGCTATCTATCACTCTCTCTGCTATCTATCTCTCTCTCTCTCTGCTATCTATCACTCTCTCTGCTATCTATCACTCTCTCTGCTATCTATCACTCTCTCTCTGCTATCTATCACTCTCTCTGCATCATCATCTCTCCTCTGCTATCTATCACTCTCTCTCTGCTATCTATACCAATCTCTGCTATCTATCACTCTCTCTCGCTATTCCATCACTCCTCGCTATCCATCACTCTCTCTGCTATCCATCACTCTCTCTGCTGATCTACCTCTCCATCTATCTATCTACTACTTCTCTCTAATCTTATCATCTTTTTTTCATCTACCTATCTCTCTATCTCTGATATTTATCTCTCTGCTTCTATACTATCTATCTATCTATCTATCTAGTCTATCTATCTCTATTATCTATCTATCTCTGCTATCTATTCTATCTCTGCTGCATCTATCCTATCTCTGCTGCTAATCTATCTATCTCTGCTGCTATCTATCTATCTCTCTGGCTATCTATCTATCTTGCTGCTATCTATCTATCTCTGCTGCTACTATCTTCTCTGCATCTATTATCTATTCTGCAAATCTATCTATCTATCTCGCAATCTATCTATCTATCTCTGCAATCTATCTATCTATGCAATCTATCTATCTCTGCTGCTATCTACTATCTTCTGCTGCTAGCTATCTATCTCGGCAATCTATCTATCTATCTATCTCTCATCTAATCTATCTATCTCTGCAATCTATCTTATCATCTATCTATCTATCTATCTATCTATCTCTGCAATCTCCCTATCTATCTATATTCTAATCTACTGCTATCTATCTCTGCTATCTATCTCTGCTATCTATCTCCTGTATCTATCTCTGCTATCTATCTCTGCTATCTATCTCTGATCTATCTCTGCTATCTATCGCTATCTCTCTATCCTGCAGCTATCTATCTCTGCTATCTACATCTCTGATATCTATCTATGCTATCTCTGCTATCTACTATCTTGTATCTAATCTATCTGTCTGTCTTTTATCTAATCTTTCCACTATCTAATTCTAGATACTACTATCTAATCTATCTATCATCTTTCTATCTACCTATCTCTCTATCTCTGATATTTATCTCTCTCTATCTGCTATCTTAATCTATCTATCGCTATTATCTATCTAATCATATTACTTCTATCTACTCTGCGATTAATCTATCGCTATCTATCTATCTATCTATCTAATATCACTATTCTATCTATCTATCTATCGCTATCTATCTACCTATCTATCTATCTATCTATCTCTGCTATCTATCTATCTCTATCTCTCTGCTATCTATCTATCCTCTGCTGCTATCTCTCTCATCTTCTATCTCTGCTGCTATCTATCTATCTCTGCTCTATCGCTATCTATCTTCTCTGGCTTCTATCTACTGATCTCTTCTCTCTGCTGCTACCATATCTATCTATCTCCTGCATTCCCTCTATCGTATCATCTATCTATCTCTTGCTATCCATCTAATCTATCTAATCTTCTATCTCTCTTCTCTGCTTCTATCTCTGCTATCTATCTACTCTTCTTCTCTTCGTTCTGGTATCTTCTATCTCTGGTATCTATCCTATCTCTGGTATCTAGCTATCTCTGGTAATCTATCTATCTGTCTGTCTAATCTATCTATCTTCCATCTATCTATCCTAGATACTACATCTAATCCTATCTATCTATCATCTTTCCCTATCTCTATCTTCTATCTATCTAGTCTGTATCTATCTTCTCATATATCTTCTCTCTCTGATATTTATCTATCTATCTATCTATCTATCTATCTATCTATCTATCTATCTAATCTAGCTATCTACTCTCTATCTATCATACTATCTATCTATCTGATATTTATCTATCTGTGCTATCTATCTGTGCTATCTATCTGTGCTATCTATCTATCTATCTATCTATCTATCTATCTATCTATCTATCTATCTATCTATCTCTGATATTTATCTATCTCTGCTATCTATCGATCTATCTATCTATTTCTGCTATCTATCTATCTCTGCTATCTCTTCTATCTATCATCTACTTCTATCTATCTCTATCTATCTATCTGTGATATTTATCTATCTATCTATCTCTCTCGGCTATCCTCTCTCTCGGCTATCCATCTCTCTCGTCTATCTATCTCTCTCTCTGCTATCGCTACTATCTATCTACGATCTTCTCTGATATTTAGGTATCTGTGCTATCTATGTATCTGTGCTATCTATCATATACTACCTACCATGTATCTCTGTCTATCAACAACCGACCTACCGTTCTATCATCTAAACATCTCTGTGTGTCTATCTTTCTATCTTCCTACCTACCCACCCCCCCTTTGTACCCAGCAGCCAGTCCGACCCTGCTGCCAGGAAGGATTTTCAGCACTCCTAAACAATTTAGCTGGCAACTAATTTTTTTTAAAAAAAAAAAATTTCCCTTACTGTAACCGACCGTGGATAGAACAGAGTAGGTACACCCAGCATGGCAAGAGTACACACCAAAGCTGTGTAGAAAACACACACATCAACCGGCGCTGCTGAGTCCGTTTCGATTCCCGCTTTGCCTACCCGAGTCTACGGCCGGGGAAAATGCCGGCTCAAAAAACACAGACAGTACATGCGCCGCCATGAGCACTTTTTCAAGTTGCGTCCTGGTAGAGGCGGCGCTGACCTAACCTAACAAAACCACCTAAAGCTAGCCTAGCCATAGGAAATTCCTTTTAACAATATCCAACATATCTTTAGTCAAAGAGAAAATTTTAAAAAAATCTGCAGCAAAATATATGTTTGGAAGACAATCTGTTAAATACTGTGTGTCCCCATCATATCTGTTATAATACTGTGTCCCCATCATCAACAAGTCATTTAGCTATATTTTTTTGGTCAAAACCTTTCAATACCTTGAAACAAACGCGAATTATCTGGTGCCGTCTTCTCTTTTATTCAGCAAGGTCGGCTGAAGTAGGGAGGTAGGTGCAGCAACAACATAGTAGGTAGGTCCCAGCCCCCAAGTAAGTAGGTAGGCTCCTAGTACACTAGTAGGTAGGTAGACCAGCAGACAAGTAGGTATGTATCCAGCCCCCAAGTAGGTAGATCCCACCCCAAGTAGGTAGGCCCCACACACAAGTAGGTAGCCAGACCCAAATAGGTAGGACAGGCCCCAAGTAGGTTGGTGAAACCCCAGCACACAAAAGGTAGGCAGCCCCCTGAAAATGCACTCTCACAAATCACAATAATTACGCTTACAGTATGTCCCACCCCCCTACCTCCCCAAACCTGTTCTAGCGGCGCTGCACTGTCTTACTTTTGTTGATCGTGGCAATTTCAAGCAGAGAGTGTCCAGTGTCTGACTCCACACCACAATTACATCAGGAATCAGGATGTCACTGATTGGTCCCAGTCCACAGCTGTTCCGTGCGAAGGGGCATGGTAGGACTGTCGGCATTGTTATCGCTGGCTACTGTCAGCAGTTGTGAACAAAGGATGGGCCCTACAGACAAGATGGACCCCCACACACACACACTCTCCCTCTTCTCTCTCACACACACACACTCACACACACTCACAAACACTCTCACTCTCACACTCACACACACACACTCTCACACACACACTCTCACACACACACTCTCACACACACACTCTCACACATAAACTCTCACACACCCACCTCACACACACACACACTCACACACACCTCTCCCCCAACACTCCCCACACCACACCTCTCACCACACACTCACTCTCACACACACACTCTCACACACACACTCTCACAGACACACACTCACTCACACACACACACTCTCACACACCACACTACTCACACACATTCACTCTCACACAACACTTCACACACACACCTCACACACACACCTCACACACACACACTCACACCACACACACTACACACACACACATTGCTGTGGTGTACGTACAGGGGAGATAGAGAGAGTGCAGTTGGTGTACTTAAAGGGGGATACGAGAGGTGCTGTGGGTGTACGTAAGGGGGATAGAGAGGTTGCTGTGGGTGTACGTACAGGATGGATAGAGGGTGACTGTGGGGTGTACGTACAGGGGGATAAGAGGTGCTGTGGGTGTACGTACAGGGGGATAAGAAGGGTGCTGTGGGTGTAGCACAGGGGGATAGAGAGTGTGCTGTGGTGTATGTACAGGGGGATAGAGAGGGTGCTGTTGGTGTACGTACAGGGGGATAGAGAGGGTGCTGTGGGTGTACGTAAAGGGGGATAGAAGAGTGCTGTGGGTGGTACTTAAAGGGGGATAGAGGTGCTGTGGGTGTACGTAAGGGGGATAGAGGTGCTGTGGGGTACGTACAGTGGGGATAGAGAGTGTGCTGTGGGTGTACGTACAGGGGGATAGAGAGGGTGCTCTGGGTTTATACAGGGGGATAGAGAGGGTGCCTGTGGGGTGTAACGAAAGGGGATAGAGAGAGGTGCGTTGGTGTACGTAAAGGGGGAAGAGGGGTGCTGTGGGTGTACGTAAAGGGGGATAGAGAGGGTGCTGTGGGTGTACGTAACGGGGATAAGAATTGCTGTGGGTGTACGTAAAGGGGGATGAAGGGTGCTGTGGGTGTATGTACAGGGGATGAGAGGGTGCTGTGGGTGTAAATGTACAGGGGATAGAGGAGGGTGCTGTGGTTGTATGTACAGGGGGATAGAGAGGGTGCTGTGGGTGTATTTACAGGGGAGTAGAGAGGGCGGTCTGTGGGTGTATTACAGGGGGTAGAGAGGGCGCTGTGGGTGAATGTACAGGATAGAGAGGGCGCGGTGGTGTATGTACAGGGGGATAGAGAGGGCGCTGTGGGTGTATGTACAGGGGGATAGAGAGGGTCGCTGTGGGTGTATGTAACGGGGTCGAGAGAGGCGGTGGGTGTATGTACAGGGGGATAGAGAGGGATGCTGTGGGTTAATACAGGGGGATAGAGAGGGTGCTGTGGGTGTATGTACAGGGGGATAGAGAGGCGGCTGTGGGTGTAATGAGAGGGGGATAGAGAGGGTGCTGTGGGGTGTATGATACAGGGGGATAGAGAGGGTGCTGTGGTGTATGTACAGGGGGATAGAGAGGGGTTGATTGGTGTATGTTACGGGTGATAGAGAGGGTGCGTGGGTGTAATATACAGGGGGATAGAGAGGGTGCTTGGGTGTATGTACAGGGTGAGATGAGAGTGTGCTGTGGGTGTATGTACAAAGGGGGATAGGAGGGCCTGTGGGGTAGTAAGGGGGAAGAGAGGGGCTGTGGTGTATGTACAGGGGGATAGAGAGGGTGCTGTGGGTGTATGTACAGGGGGATAGAGAGGGTGTTGTGGGTGTATGTACAGGGGATAGAGAGGGTGCTGTGGGTGTATTTACAGGGGGATAGAGAGGGTGCTGTGGGTGTATGTACAGGGGGATAGAGAGGGCTGTGGGTGTCTGTACAGGGGGATAGAGGGGGCTGTGGGTGTATGTACAGGGGGATAGAGAGGGCGCTGTGGGTGTATGTACAGGGGGATAGAGAGGGCGCTGGGGTGTATGTACAGGGGGATAGAGAGGGCGCTGTGGTTTATGTACAGGGGGATAGAGAGGGGCGCGTGGGTGTATGTAACAGGGAATAGAGAGGGCTGCTGGTGGTGGTATGTACAGGGGATAGAGAGTGCTGTGTGGTGTTGTAAGGGGGATATAAGGGGGCTTTGTTTAATTCGCAGGGTAGAGAGGGTGCTGTGGGTGTAATGTACAGGGGATGAGAAGGGCCTGTGGGTGTATGTAAAGGGGGATAGAAAGGGTGCTGTGGGTGTGTTTACAGGGGGATAGAGAGGGTGCTGTGGGTGTATGTACAGGGGAGAGTGATGGTGCTGTGGGTGTATGTACAGGGGAATAGAGAGGGTGATGTGGGTGGTATGTACAGGGGATAGAGACGGGTGCTGTGGGTGTAATGTACAGGGGGATGAGAGGGTGCTGTGGGTGTTGTACAGGGGGATAGAGAGGGCCTGTTGGGTGTATGTAACAGGGGGATAGAAGGGTGCTGTGGGTGTATGTACAGGGGATAAGAGAGGGTGCTGTGGGTGTATTTACAGGGGGATAAAGGGTGTTGTGGGGGTATGTACAGGGGATAGAGAGGGGTGCTGTTGGTTTATATTACAGGATAGAGAGGGTGCTGTGGGTGTATGTACAGGGGGATATAGAGAGGGCGCTGTGGTGTTGTACAGGGGGATAGAGTATGGTGCTGTGGGTGTATGTACAGGGGGATAGAGAGGTGCTGTGTGGTGTATGTACAGGGGGATAGAGAGGGTGCTGTGGTGTATATACGGGGGATAAGGAGTGGTGCTGTGGGTGTAGTAACGGGGATAGAGAGGCGCTGTGGGTTTATGTAAAGGGGGATAGAGAGGGTGCTGGGGTGTATGTACAGGGGGATGAGAGGGCGCTGTGGGGTATGTAAGGGGGATAGGGTGCTTGGAAAGATCGGAGTCTGGTATGGTACAGGTAAAGTTCATCCATCACAAGAGGGCCCTGCCCTACATAAAACACACAGCCACTGACACACACACGCATACAACAGCACCACTGACAGAACACACACGCGAGCCACATACACACACACACTACCATCACTGACACACACACACCACCCTACTACACACACACAGCCACACCCAACATCTCCAACGACCACACACACAGCAGCCACTGCCCAAACCACAACAACTGACGACACCCTACACCCACAACACACATCACACCACCACACACTCCACAGCCACAACCAATCGCATACACACACACACCACGCCACTGCACCACCCGCACACAGCCACGAACACACACACAGCCACACACACCACACAAGCCACTGACCCACACACACACATCCACTGACACACACCACAGCCACTGACACACAAGAACCTAGCCACTGACCACACCACTTACACTTACACACACACACACCAACACCACTACACTCCAGCCACTGACACACCACACCACACAACCATCCGCTTGAACAACAACACCCACACACACACACACATACACACACACCTAACTGACACCACCACACACACACACACACACACATCCACTGACACACACATTACACACCACACAACCACCCCACAACATACCCACTGACTGACACACACACAGCCCTGACCCCACCACTATCCCACTGACACACACACACATCCGACTTACACCCACACACCCAGCCACTTACCACACACCACAGCCCTGACACACAACAACACCACTGACAACCACACATCAAACCCCATCCACGACACACCACACACAACACACACACACACGACACACACCACTACAGCACACCCACACACACCACACACACACACACACACACACACCAACCACACACACACACACACACCAGCCCCTGACACACACACACACACGCCAGCCACTGCACCACACACACACGCCCCTGACTTCGACAACACACCAGCCACGACCACACACACACAGCTACTATGCACACAGACAGCCATTCACACATAGACCACAACACACATGACATCACCCACGACACACACACACACACACCACTAGCACAGCACACTACACAATGCCCTGACCACACACACCTCATCCACTGACTGACACACACAAAAAAAATCCACTGCATACACACACACACACACACACACACACACACACCACATCACAGACAGCCACTGTACACACACACACGCAACGCCCACTGACAACCACACACACCACAGCAACTGCCAGACAAGCACTATCTCTCCCTCCCCCTCCCTCTCGCTTGCCACCCGGTCCCGAGTCCTGCACATTAGAATTGGCTGTGCTGGCCTGCTGCTGTTGTCCTCGTATTTGGTCCCCATCCCCCAAGCATTGGGCGCGTAATGACGCGAACCGTAACAACGACGTCACTTGCGCTGGAGCGGAAAGTTAGCGCACAAATCACTGGCAATGGGAAGGGCGCAGCATGCAATTTACAAAATAACCACTGCTGATGGTTCCGAACTTCCGGTTGAGTATTTCTGCAGGCTCTACGGCAGCTGCTGGCTTTCGCCCGGACTCACAAGGCACTCACAAAGTCGGGCTATCGGCTTGTAACGGTATTTTATGGCGGTCTGGCAGGGTTGGGAGGTTTCGGTGGAATCGCCAATTAGTTTTTTTTTTGGTGGGGGGGTGCCCAGGTTGGCGCCATGAGCAACTGTTTCAGTGTTGCTCATGGTAGGGAGTCGGCGCTGACCACAATTAAATTACCTAAATACGTACTGACACCGTCAAATCTACTTTGGGAGTGATCTGGGGAAAATAATTATGGAACACATATTAAGTCATTTTCAGATTAATTAATTATGATGGTCCTGATAATTCACAAAAATATTGTCAAAACCTTTTCGAGGGTGAGATCCTACGTCCATAAGTAAAAATCTACTCAGAATATCCCACATTTCCTGCCTAACATTTGCTCCAGAGGAAGTGCAAAAAAAAAGCAGTATGAGGGAAGAAAACGTTTCCTTCACTCGCCAAGTGGCACATCGGAATATCCCTATAACTTTATGGTATCAATAACAGTAACATGACCCATCTTTATTTTAGAAATAGTTTTTTTTTTTTAAAAACTACCAATGAGCCTGCTGTCCTTCCTCCATTGGACAGACATAAGATTAAAAATGCATTACACTTCATTTTCCTGTTTTCTGGTAAATTTTAGAATACAGTTCGAGCAAAAGAAACAACAGGTTGGCGGGACATTTTCAACTGCCGAGTATACAGACAGGCAAGATATAATTAGATATTGTATTGATGTACTTATATAAGTTAGATTAGATTCTGAACTGTGTCCCTGCAAGAAAGCCCAATAAATCGGGTGGATAATCTGTCTCCCTTTAACACAATTGAGAGGTTGATTGTGCTTTGTCATATTTTCCTAATTCACCACCTCTGCCCACCATGCAAAGAATGGTTTGTGTTAGTTGTTACCCTTTGTTTGCCCCAAAGAACAAGCATCATAATGCATCTCCTTTTCTGAAATTTAGGCAGTACTAATTATATTCTTAAATGCTTTTTATGTTCAGAGGATATTGTTCCCATAGGAAAACATCCTGTTGAAAATCACTTTAACCTCAGAAGACTTTGTGCAAGGTGCAAAACCCTTGGAGACCTCATCTCAGTTGCAACACCAGAATATAGCTTGTGGAAGGTCTCACATTCATCCATGTCATGGTATAATCGGTGTGTGTGTATTCATTCAAGTCCATTTGATCTAATTGAATCACAACAAAACACCACAGTCGGCAGATCTTGGTTTGATTTTAAGAGATCCATTTGGCACTTTGCTTGGCAAGAGAGATAATTTGAATTGAGGGTAAGGTAGAATGAATTCAAAGTGCCATAATACTCCAATCACTTGTAGTAGGAAATTTCTGAAACACCTTTGTTTGAGCTAGCATCCCAGGCAAGACACACTTAGATTGAACTTGTTCAATTAAGGATCATAGTAACATAGTAATTAAGGTTGAATAATAACTACGTTCATCAAGTCCACACCTATTCAACCCTCTTTTTTGTTGTTTGTCCAGTTTTTGATCCAGAGAAAAACCCAGCTAAAAGGGGAAACAAATTCCTTTTCCTGACTCCAACGGCAATCGGAAATTACTCCCTGGATCAACCAGATCTATATGCATTAATACCCAGTAAGTTCTTCATATTTTTTTAGTTTTATAGAACTTATCCGGCCTTTTTTAAAGCTATTCAGGAGAACTTGCCATTACCTTCTGCTGGCGACAGGTTTCCAGTCCAACAGTCACCAGTCTCTTGTAAAGAAACCTTTCCTAACCTGAAGATAACTTCTTTCTTCCACACCTAACAGAGAGTTTCTTGTAAGGCCCCATTAATATATTTTAGTATAAGCCTAAATCATATCCCTCACGCAAAACTGTCGCTTCTCCAATGTAAACATTACTAACTGTCTAATCTGCCTGCATATTCACCCCCATTCCCCCTTATTAATTTATGCCGTTCTCGTGAACTGCTTCATTTCCAATATGTCCCTTTTTAATATGAGATCCAAAACCTGTTTTGAATTATATGACTGGATGAAGTTGACATATTCCTTAGAGGTAGTATGCAATGTAACACAGCAGTCTCTTTAATCTGGAACCTAGAACACATTTCTCCACTTTGGTAATGTTGTTTGACAGTAGGTCTTTGAGGGTATACCACTTTTCCTCCGCTATTTTGTTGAAGACCAAGGGATTGCAAGCTCATTCTCTGTGTGGAATTAAGTTTTAACTTCTTAACTATCTGGCCATTTGATTGCCATGGTGTTTAGTATTCTGAATTGAACTAGATATTCTTCTCCTTCGGGAGCCTTGCTTCGTCAACAGTGGATGAGTAATTGTTTGTCCTGTAAGCAGAAAGGCTAAAAAGGAAAGTCCTTTGTATGCCCTGAATGCAAAAACTAAATATTATCTGGTGTGGGTGTTGGTTGATAATTCACAAATGTCAAATAGCTTTTTTTTTTAATTTATAACTTTGCCCTCTGATTATGTTTGTTTTTTTGCTTCTGAGACTTAGTGTTTGCCAAGCTTAAACCTTCAGTTTAATTATACTGGGATCAGGTGGGAGATCCCAGAACTTGCTACAAACTGAATTCCTTCTTACACGAAAGAAGAGAGAAATCCAGTATATTCTCGAAAGCTCTGGTCCCCCCTCCATTGCATTGTCCTTTTTGAATCTTGTTTCGAATATCTTGTAACAATAGGAAGAATGCATGTTATCACCATATAAGTTAAGATTTATTGTTTAAATTTTATAAGGTAATCTATTAAGAGATCTTTTTGACACAGATAATTTTTTTTGAGCTCATTCCTCCTGGAGGTGCTATCATCCATTCATTTTTGCCATTTGTAACGGTCTTTCGCCATTTGCATAATAATTATTTCTGCATAAGAGGATTGCTGTAGAAGGCCTCCTGGGCCTGGTATGTGGGGGTTGGTGACTAGAAGAGGCATTCTCCCCATGACTATTTTTTTTTATTGAAGGACATTGAAGTTTCATGTCAGGGGGTTTCCAATCTTGGATATTGACCTTCCTCTGGGCATATTAAAAAATAACCCATATTGTAATATGTAGGGGTCGTCCAATAAAATTATCTATTGGCCCATTAAATATATTTGTATTTTTTGCGATTATTTACAGTGATGCTTGTACGTCTTAGATACCATCTAAATAACAAATAAACACACGGACTGATGAAGCATCTGTACTATTTGCAAGGAAAAGGAATTTTGTTTACCATAAAAGTGAAACTTGTGTTGTAAGTTACAGAGGACAACTAAAGGCTCAAAATCAAAAAACATAGGGAAATTTTGCAAAAAGTACTATACTCTTTTGTAATTTATTTATATTATTTTTCATGCTCTTTAAGATCTTTTATTTTTAAATCATAGAATTGTTTCTAATTGGGGCAGCTATTATTTATTGTAAATTATAGTTAAATACCAAATAGAGTTACTAATCATTATGAAAAGGCTTGGCAAATCCAAAGTCTCCTATAATGTATTATGCAGGTCTCTGGTCTATTAATTCAACACAGAAACTGGGCCATAATTTTCCATATAAGCACCGGCACTCTGCCTGCTCCTCTTCCTCATCAGATCAGACAAGCTTTGGGCTCTCACACTAAATCAGTTTGTATCCGTTTTTTTTCAAATGCAGGGTTCCAAACCCTACAGGATTCATAATATGTTCACACCACTCTCTTATAATCCATTCCTTTCCACATCTATGGAATACACATTGTTAAAAAATGGATACAAATGGTATGAAAAAAATGGATACAAACTGAAAGAAACACATTCTGTGCGTTTCTGTCATTTTCTGTCATTTCTTAGTGTGGTAACGAAACCCTTTGTGTTTTTATTTGACTGCTAGAGAAGCAGACCATATGAGATCATGCAAACATTGAACCACAACTGAAATAGTGGGAAGCCAACAATATCTTCACATTAGAAAGACAAACATAGCTTTGTTATTCAAATTAAAGATTCTCGCAATTAGAGAGCAACAACAAAAGAGAAGAAACAGCACAAACAAAAATCCTCAATCTGCCCTCAACCTTATATTATATATAAATAATTTTTTTTTTTTTTCAAAACATGCACCATACACTAATGATTCAGGTGCACTGTAAAAAAAACCCATTAATTTAACAGGAAACAATTAGGAACATGACCTCATAATAATCTATATTATGTGGGTAACACCCCTAGATATAAATTCCCCAACCCTATGCATCATGGTATAAAGTGCCTAGTGCTATAATGTTAAACGATCCTAAACTTAACTGTACGTAAAAAAGACCTCATCCAGTACCAGTCAATTGTACTCAGCAGTAGGTAAGAGGCCAGAACACACCTTGGTTCAGCATCCCATGTTCCAGTAAATTTAGTTCGTACTATTTAGGGTATCCGAAGGAGACCGCCATGATAGGACCACCACCGCGTATCATACATACCTGACGCATTTTGCTTTAAAATAACCCTTCAAAGCAGTATAACGGGAACAGAAAAAAAACCGCTAAAAACATCCAAGCCTAAAAAGGGATTCATAAACTAATAAAAATGGCAGTAGAATCTTAGGTTCTGACCGTATTATAAAACCTCGTGTTTCACCTGTCTTAAAACACTTTTTTCAAGAGTTGTCTATGTAGTGGGGTTGGTATCTCCTTTTATATCTATGATATTCATCGCAGGTCCCGCCACTTCCGGGTCTTCCGCATGACGTATGATCTGAATATTCATTTAATGGTTAAAATGTGGTGGGGGAATAATAAAATATTGGATTCATTATGATTGGTCAATTTAATTGCTTCAAGAAACCGTTTTAGTGAAATAATCAATATTTGTTAATTGATAGTTTGTGTGTAATGCATACTTAGTTCTTTCTACATATTCCTCTCCCATTTTGTGAAAAATCAGTTGATTTTGCATTCAATCCCTTTGCTGTTTCCTGCGTTTGACATTAGTGAGCTGACTTTCGGTTCTAACGGTCCCTTGTTCTTCCAGGATGCCCACAATCCGTGGAATGTTCCTACAGTTTTTTCTACTACTTGATTGGCTCTTGGCAGGGTCAAAGAATGCTCAGATCTCTACTGAGCAAACACTGAATCAAGGAAGTCAAAGGCAAACCATAAGGTCTTTACTAGAGTCCCTGCAAACGGTGTCAGTATTTTGTTGCATTTATTTCATACACAGACTAAAATGCTGATGGCGATTAACGTCCATTTGGATGAAAAAATACTGCTCTTTTTTCTGAAAAGCATATGTATTTTGCCATTGAACTCCCTTTAACATGTCCTACACAATTAAATATTCTTAGATATGAACATAAAATAATAACTGCTGTACTGAATTGAAAGCGAATTTGGTGCATTGTTGCTAAATAATCATAATACAAAATTAAAAAATGTGATGTCAGGCCTCCTGTTTCCTAAATTTCTGCTCCAATTTTAAGTAATGAAGCTAATGTTTGAAGATATGTTTTTAATTAGGGACGCAAAATCCCAGTACGCCTTAAGGATGCTTTGAAATTTTGCTGTGTTTAAGCTCGTTTTTTCAATAAGTATAGCGCTGAAACATTCCTTGCTTCATAAACCTCGTCTAGCTTTCTTTTGAAACATCCAATGAACCTGCATCATAAATAACATTCCATGGAAGACCGTTCCAATAATTGTTAACCGTTCTCACAGTGAAAAACTCTTTTTCCGAACTTGAACACAAACACTTAAAATAAAAACAAATAAAAACAAAAAAAAAACAAACACCTTAAAAAAAAAATAAATAAAAAAAGTCAAAAAAGGGACAAAATAAAAAATTAAAACAAAAAAGCAACACTAAAAAAAAGGAAACCCAGCCCCCTCCCGCCCCCCCGCCTCCCGCCCCTACCCCCCCCTCCACCCCCCACCCGCCCCCCCCCCCTCCTCCTCCCCCATCCCCCCCCCACCCACTTCCAACCCCCCCCCTGCCTCCCCCGCCCCCCCCCCCCCCCGCCTCCCCTTCCCAACAAATCCCCCCCCCCCCCCCTCTTCCTCCCCCCCGCCCCCCCCCCCCCCCCCCCCCCCCCCCCTCCCTCCCCTTCCCCCTCAACCCCCCCCATCCCCCCCCCCCCCCCTCGCCCCCCCCACGCCCCCTTTCTTTCCCTCGTGGTCCCTTCTTTGGTGAACAATGCCCAAGACAGTTTATTGTATGGCCCGTTAATGTATTTATTACAATAATCAATTCCCACGCAAGCGCCATTTCTCTATGTACTTAATTGTAACTTATCCAATCTGTCTTCATATTCAAGCTCCCCCATTCCCTTTATTATTTTAGTGCCCTTTTCTGAACCCTCTCCTTTTCCAAGATGTCCTTTTTGTACACAGGATTCCAAAATTGCACTGCATATTCCAATGAGGCCTTACCAATGCTTGTAAAGAGGGAGAATAACATTTTTCACAGAGCCATTTTTTAGTATAAGTAGCACAAGGATTTTTAAGTCCAAAATGCATCACCTTACATTTATCACATTAAATCTAATCTGCCACTTAGCAGCCCAATGTGACAATCTATCTAGATCCACCTGCCACGTTTGCACATCCTCTGAAGGTTTTATGATCACCAAAGTTTTGTGTCGACTGTCATCAGAAAACACAGAAACCTACTAACACCCCAATTTCAAATATTTAATAAACAGATAAATAGAAGTGCCCCCAACACAGAACGCTATGGCACCCCACTTAGAACTTTAGTCCATATTGATAAAGACCCATTAACTACTACTCTCTACATCCTATCCCACCATCAACTTTCTATCCATGTACAAATGTGCTACCCCAGCCCAACAGACCTTAGCTTATACATAAGTCGCCTATGGGGTCTGTATCAAAAGCCTTGGCAAAATCCAAGTATACAACATCTACTATGCTATGCCAGAGTCTAAATTCCTACTCACTTCCTCATAAAAGCCAAGCTTAGTTTGACACATATATATTCCTCCTAGTCCATGCTGATTATTTCTTATAAGGTCAGTCCTTGACATACTCTAGAATATGTTCCTGTATAAGACTTTCCAGTATCTTCCCCACCACTGAAGTTAAACTTACAGGCAGGGGTGTCCCTAGGGTTTTTGGCACCTGAAACAACTCTGAATGCCGCCCCTAGACTGAGCGGCGCGCGCAGCGCTCCGCCGCGGGAAAGTGGGCGTGGCTTAGTGTGTGGGCGTGGCTTGGCGTGTGGGTGTGGCTTATCGCGTGGGCGTGGCAAATTTCATAATTTTGTTTTTGAAAATGGTTATTTATACGCTTCTCTATTTTAGAAAACACTAAAAACATGTTGGTGGAACTGGTACATTACATTAGAAAAGCCCTACCATACTCTGTAGAATAAAAGATGCTGGCCAAAAGATTTGTAAGCCCTGCTACCACGTCAAGGTAGACTCTTTCAGCAGGGCCCTAACTATTATCTAGACTAATATTTTTATATATGATTATATAATTATATAAATTATTTATCTATCTCTGCTATCTATCTATCTATATATGTATCTACCTCTTCGTCTATCTATCTATCTCTGATATTTATCTATCTATCTATTCTGCTATCCATCTATCTCTGCTATATCTATCTCTGCTATCTCTGCTATCCATCTACTCTGCTATCCATCTATCTCTGCTATCCCTATCTCTGCTACCCTCTATCTCGCTATCCATCTATCTCTGCTATCCACTATCTCTGCTATCCATCTATCTCTGCTACCTCTATCTCTGCTATCCATCTATCTCTCTATCCTCTATCTCTCTATCTATCATCTATCTATCACTCTATCTCTGCTATCTATCACTCTCTCTGCTATCTATCACTCTCTCTGCTATCTATCACTCTCTCTCTGCTATCTATCACTCTCTCTCTGCTATCTATCACTCTCTCTCTGCTATCTATCAGTCTCTCTCGGCTATCTATCAGTCTCTCTCTGCTATCTACACTCTCTCTCTGCTATCTATATCACTCTCTCTCTCTATCTATCACTCTCTCTCTGCTATCTATCACTCTCTCTCTATCTATCACTCTCTCTCTGCTATCTATCACTCTCTCTCTCTCTGCTATCTATCACTCTCTCCTCTGCTATCTATAACTCTCTCTCTGCTATCTTCACTCTCTCTCTGCTATCTATCACTCTCTCTCTGCTATCTATCACTCTCTCTCTCCTATCTATCACTCTCTCTCTGCTATCCATCACTCTCTCTGCTATCCATCACTTCTCTCTGCTATCCATCACTCTCTCTGCTATCTACCTCTCCATCTATCTATCTAGCTACTTCTATCTAATCTATCTATCATCTTTCTATCTACCTATCTCTCTATCTCTGATATTTATCTCTCTGCTATCTATCTATCTATCTATCGCTATCTATCTATCTATCGCTATTATCTATCTATCTATCTCTGCTGCTATCTATCTATCTCTGCTGCTATCTATCTATCTCTGCTGCTATCTATCTATCTCTGCTGCTATCTATCTATCTCTGCTGCTATCTATCTATCTCTGCTGCTATCTATCTATCTCTGCAATCTATCTATCTATCTCTGCAATCTATCTATCTATCTCTGCAATCTATCTATCTATCTCTGCAATCTATCTATCTATGCAATCTATCTATCTCTGCTGCTATCTATCTATCTCTGCTGCTACTATCTATCTCTGCAATCTATCATCTATCTCTGCAATCTATCTATCTATCTCTGCATCTATCTATCTATCTATCTATCTATCTATCTATCTACTCTGCAATCTACCTATCTATCTATATTCTATCTCTGTATCTATCTCTGCTATCTATCTCTGCTATCTATCTCTGCTATCTATCTCTGCTATCTATCTCTGCTATCTATCTCTGCTATCTATCTCTGCTATCTATCTATCTCTGCTATCTATCTACTCTGCTATCTATCTATCTCTGCTATCTATTCTATCTATCTCTGCTATCTATCTATCTCTGCTATCTTCTATCTGTCTGTCTATTTATCTATCTTTCCATCTATCTACTATCTAGATACTACTATCTAATCTATCTATCATCTTTCTATCTACCTATCTCTCTATCTCTGATATTTATCTCTCTGCTATCTATCTATCTATCGCTATTATCTATCTATCACTATTATCTATCTATCTATCTCTGCTATCTATCTATCTATCTATCTATCTATCTATCTATCTATCTATCTCTGCTATCTATCTATCTATCTATCTCTGCTATCTATCTATCTATCTCTGCTGCTATCTATCTATCTCTGCTGCTATCTATCTATCTCTGCTGCTATCTATCTATCTCTGCTGCTATCTATCTATCTCTGCTGCTATCTATCTATCTCTGCTGCTATCTATCTATCTCTGCAATCTATCTAATCTATCTCTGCTATCCTCTATCTATCTATCTTCTATCTCTGCTATCTATCTCTGCTATCTACTATCTCCTTCTATTCTCTCTGGTTCTATCTATCTCTGGTATCTATCTATCTCTGGTATCTATCTATCTCTGGATCTATCTATCTTCTGTCTATCTATCTATCTTCCATCTATCTATCTATCTAGATACTACTATCTAATCTACTATCTATCATCTTCCTATCTACCTATCTCTGCTATCTATCTATCTGTCTATCTATCTGTCTATCTATCTATCTCTGATATTTATCTATCTATCTATCTATCTATCTATCTATCTATCTATCTATCTATCTATCTATCTATCTATCTATCTATCTATCTATCTATCTATCTATCTGATATTTATCTATCTGTGCTATCTATCTGTGCTATCTATCTGTGCTATCTATCTATCTATCTATCTATCTATCTATCTATCTATCTATCTATCTATCTCTGATATTATATCTATCTCTGATCTATCGATCTATCTATCAATTTCTGCTATCTATCTATCTCTGCTATCTCTATCTATCTATCTATCTATCTATCTATCTCTATCTATCATCTGTATATTTATCTATCTATCTATCTCTCTCGGCTATCCATCTCTCTCGGCTATCCATCTCTCTCGGCTATCTATCTCTCTCTGCTATCGCTACTATCTATCTATCGATCTATCTCTGATATTATGTATCTGTCTGTCATCTATGTATCTGTGCTATCTATCATCTATCTACCTACCTAGGTATCTCTGTCTATCAACCGACCTACCTTTCTATATCTAACTATCTCTGTGTCTCACTTTCTATCTTCCTACCTACCACCCCCCCTTGTACCCAGCAGGCCAGTCCGACCCTGCTGCCAGGAAGAGTTTCAGCACTCCTAAAACATTTAGCTGGCAACTTAATTTTTTAAAAAAATTTCCCTTACTGTAACCGACCGTGGATGAGACAGATAGGGGACACCCAGCATGGCAAGGAGTACACCAAAGCTGTGTAGAAAACACACACACACACCGGCGCTGCTGAGTCCGTGTCGAGTCCCGCTTGCCTTACCCGAGTCTACGGCCGGGGGAAAATGCCGGCTCAAAAAACACAGACAGTACAATGCCCCATGAGCAACTTTTTCAAGTTGCGTCATGGTAGGAGCGGCGCTGACCTAACCTAACAAACCAGCTAAAGCTAGCCAGCCATATGAAATTCCTTTTAACAATCCAACATATCTTTAGTCAAGAGAAAATATTTAAAAAATATCTGCAGCAAAATATATGTTTGGAAAGCAATCTGTTAAATACTGTGTGTCCCCATCATATCTGTATATACGGTGTCCCCACATATCAACAAGTCATTTAGCTAATTTTTTTGGTCAAAACCTTTCAATACCTTGAAACACGGAATTATCTGGTGCCGTCTTCCTTTTATTCAGCAAGAGGGCTGAAGTAGGGAGGTAGGTGCAGCACAAAATTAGATAGGTAGGTCCCAGCCCCCAAGTAAGTAGGTGGCCCTAGTACACTAGTAGGTAGGTAGACCCAGCAGACAAGTAGGTTTAGCCAGCCCCCATAGGTAGATCCCAGCCCCCAAGTAGGTAGGCCCACACACCAGTAGGTACCAGACCCAAAATAGTGTAGGCAGCCCCAAGTATGTGTGAACCCCACACACAAATAGTAGCAGCCCCCTGAAAATGCACTCTCACAAATCACAATATTACGCTTACAGTATGTCCACCCCCCACCCTCCCAAAACCTGTTCTAGCGCGCTGCACTGTCTTACTTTTGTTGATCGTGGCAATTTCAAGCAGAGAGTGTCAGTGTCTGGACCCACACCAATTACATCAGGAATCGGATGTACTGATTGGTCCCAGTCCACAGCTGTTCCGGTTGCAAGGGGCTGGTAGGAGCTGTCGGCAATTGTTATCGCTGGCTACTGTAGCAGTTGTGAACAAAGGATGGGCCCTACAGACAAGATGGACCCCTCACACACACACACTCTCACTCTCTCACACACACACACTCACACACACTCACAAACACTCTCACTCTCACACCACACACACACACTCTCACACACCACCACACACCACTCCACACACCCTCACACACACACCCCACACAAACCTCCCACACCACACACTCTCACACACACACTCTCCACAGCCCACTCCACCACTCCACCACACCCTCACACACACAACTCCACACACACACGTCTCACACACACACACCTCACACACACACACTCTCACACACACCACCTCCACACACACCCCGCACACACACTCACACACACACACTCTCCACACACACACTCTCACACACACACACTCACACACACACACTCACACACACACTCACACACACACACACTCACACACACACACATTGCTGTGGGTGTACGTACGGGGGAAATAGAGTGCAGTTGGTGTACGTAAAGGGGGATAGAGAGGGTGCTGTGGGTGTAGTAAGGGGAAGAGAGTGTGCTGTGGGTGTACGTACGGGGAGCGAGGGTGTTGTGTACTTAGGGGGATAGAGGGTGCTGTGGGTGTACGTCCAGGGGATAGAGAGGGTGCTGTTGGTGTACGTACAGGGGGATAGAGAGGTGGCTGTGGGTGTACGTACAGGGGGATGAGAGGGGTGCGGGTGGTTACGTACAGGGGGATAGAGAGGGTGTGGGGTGTACGGAAGGGGGCTGGGGTGCGTGGGTGTACGTAAAGGTGGATAGAGAGGGTTCTGTGGGTGGTACGTACAGGGGGATAGACGAGGGTGCTGTGGTTTACGTACAGGGGGATGAGAGGTGCTGGGGTGTACGTACAGGGGATAGAGAGGGTGCTCTGGGTGTATGTACAGGGGGATAGAGAGGGTGCTGTGGGGTGTAACGGAAAGGGGGATAGAGAGGGGCAGTTGGTGTACGTAAGGGGATAGAGAGGGTGCTGTGGGTGTACGTAAGGGGATAGAGAGGGTGCTGTGGTGTACGTAAAGGGGGAGAGAAGTGCTTGTGGGTGTACGTAAAGGGGATAGAGAGGGTGCTGTGGGTGTTGTACAGGGGGAGAGAGAGGGTGCTGTGGTGTATGTACGGGATAGAGAGGGGCTGTGGGTGTATGTACGGGGATAGAGAGGTGCTGTGGGGTATGTCACGGGGATAGAGAGGGGCGCTGTGGTGTATGTACAGGGGGATGAGAGGGCGCTGTGGGTGTATGTACGGGGGATAGAGAGGCGCGTGTGGGTGTAGTACGGGGTAAGGGCGTGTGGGTGTATGTACAGGGGATAGAGAGGGCGCTGTGGGTGTATGTACAGGGGGATAGAGATGGTGCTGTGGGTGTATGTACAGGGGGATAGAGAGGGTGCTGTGGGTTGTATATACAGTGGGATAGAGAGGGTGCTGTGGGTGTTGTACAGGGGGATAGAGGGGCGCTGTGGGTGTTGTAAAGGGGGATAATGAAGGGTGCTGTGGGTGTATTACAGGGGGATAGAGAGGGTGCTGTGGGTGTATGTACAGGGGGATAGAGAGTGTGTTGTGGGTGTAATGTGCAGGGTGATAGAGAGGGTTGCGGTGGGTGTATATACAGGGGGATAGAGAGGGTGCTGTGGGTGTATGTACAGGGGGAATAGAGATGGGTGCTGTGGGTGTATTTACGGGGGGATAGAGAGGGCGCTGGTGGGTGTATGTAAAGGGGGATAGAGAGGGTGCTGTTGGTGTATGTACAGTGGATGAGAGGTGCTGTGGGTGTATGTCCAGGGGATGAGAGGGTGTTGTGGGTGTATGTACAGGGGGATAGAAGGGTGCTGTGGTGATATACAGGGGGATAGAGAGGGTGCTGTGGGTGTATGTACAGGGGGAAGAGAGGGCGCTGTGGTGTATGTACAGGGGATAGAGAGGGTGCTGTGGGTGTACATGTACGGGGGATACTAGAGGGCGCTGTGGGTGTATGTGTACAGGGGGATAGAGAGGGCGCTGTGGGTGTATGTACAGGGGGATAGAGAGGGCGCTGTGGTTGTATGTACAGGGGGATAGGAGGAGAGTGGCGCTGGTGGGTTTTGTCGGGGGCTGTATGTAGAGGGTCTGTGGGTGTATGTACGGGGGATGAGAGGGTGCTGTGGGTGTATATACAGGGGGATAGAGAGGTCTGTGGGTGGTATGTACAGGGGGATAGGAGGGCGCTGTGTGTGTATGTATAGGGGATAGAGGGGTGCTGTGGTGTATTGTACGGGGATAGAGAGGGTGCTGTGGGTGTTATGTACAGGGATAGGAGGGTGTTGTGGGGTGTATGTACTGTGGGATAGAAGGGTGCTGTGGGTGTATATACAGGGGGATAGTAGAGGGTGCTGTGGGTGTATGTACGGGGATAGAGGGTTGCTGTTGTTGTATGTCCAGGGATAGAGAGGCGCTGTGGGTGTATGTAAGGGGGATAGAGAGGGTGTCTGTGGGTGTATGTACAGGGGTATAGAGAGGTGTGTGGGTGTATGTACAGGGGATAGAGAGGGTGTTGTGGGTGTATGTACAGGGGATAGAGAGGGTGCTGTGGGTGTATATACAGGGGGATAGAGAGGGTGCTGTGGGTGTATGTACAGGGGGATAGAGAGGGCGCTGTGGTGTATGTACAGGGGGTAGAGATGGTGCTGTGGTGTAGTACAGGGGGATAGAGAGGGTGCTGTGGGTGTATGTACAGGGGATAGAGAGGGGGCTGTGGGTGTATATCAGGGGGATAGAGAGGGTGCTGTGGGTGTATGTACAGGGGGAATGAGAGGGCGCTGTGGGTGTATGTAAAGGGGGATAGAGAGGGTGCTGTGGGTGTATGTACAGGGGGATAGAGAGGGCGCTGTGGGTGTATGTAAAGGGGGATAGAGAGGGTGCTGTGGGTTATGTACAGAGGGATAGAGAGAGGTGCTGTGGGTGTATGTAGAGGGGGATAAAGAGGGTGCAATGCATGCATACAAGAAGGGCCCTGCACCTACATAAAACCACAGCCACGACACACACACGCAGCCACGACACACACACGCAGCCCTACACACACGCATCCACTGACACACACACACGCAGCCACTGACACACCACCACACACACCACACACACACACACAGCCACCACTGACACACCACACACCAGCCACTGACACACCCAGCACACACACACAGCCACTGACACCCCACACACAGCCACTGACACACACACACACGCCCACTGAACACACACCACACAGCCAACTGACACACACACAACAGCCACTGACACACACCACACACATCACCTGACACACACACACACACACACACACACAGCCACCGACACACACACAGCCACTGACACACACACACACAGCCACTGACACACACACACAGCCACTGACACACACACACAGCCACTGACACACACACACACACCACCACACACACACACAGCCACCACTGACACACACACACACACACACACAGCCAGCCGCTGACACACACACAAACAACACATAACAACCCACACCACTTGACACACACACACACACACACACACCACACACAGAATGACACCACCCCACACACACACACAACACACACAGAGCCACTGACTGACACACACAGCCACTGACACACACACACACACCCACACACACAGCCCCACTCACACACACACACAGCCACTGACACACACACACCCACTGACACACACACACACAGCCACTGACACACACACACACCACTGACACACACACACACACACACACACCCAGCCACTGACACACACACACACACAGCACACACACACACACACCAGCCACTGACACACACACACACAACACACCAACACCACACACACACACACCACTACACACAACCACACACACGCCACACAAACACACCCACAGCCACTGACAACACACAACACAGCCACTGACTGCACACACACACACACACACACCACACACACACACCACACAGACAGCCACTGACACAACACACACAGACAGCCACTGACACACACACACCACACAGCCACTGACACCACACACACACTCGCCACTGACCACACACACGCCACTGACTGACACACACAGCCACTGACACACACACACACACACACACACACACACACACACACAGACAGCCACTACACACACACACAGACAGGCCACTGACAACACACACACACACAGCAACTGCCAAGACAAGCACTATCCTCCCTCCCCCTACCTCTCCGCTGCCACCCGGTCCCGAGTCCTGGACATTAAGAATTGCAGCTGTGCTGGCCTGCTGCGTTTTGCCTCGAGTTTGGTACCTCCCCCAAGCATTGGCCCGTAAGTGACCGCACGTAAGCGACGTCCCTTGCGCAGAGCGGAAGTTGCGCACCACTGCCAATGGAAGGGCGCAGCATGCAATTTAAAAAATAACCACTGCTGATTGGTTCCGAACTTCCGGTTGGGATTCTGCAGGCTCTACAGGCAGCTGCTGGGTGCGCCGAGACTCACAGGCTCACAGTTAATGTATTTTTACACAGTAATCAAATCCCCACGCAAGCGCCATTTCTCTAGTGTACTTAATTGTAACTTATCCAATCTGTCTTCATATTCAAGCTCCCCCATTCCCTTTATTATTTTAGTTGCCCTTTTCTGAACCCTCTCCATTTCCAAGATGTCCTTTTTGTACACAGGATTCCAAAATTGCACTGCATATTCCAAATGAGGCCTTACCAATGCTTTGTAAAGAGGGAGAATAACATTTTTCACAGAGCCATTTTTTAGTATAAGTAGCACAAGGATTTTTAAGTCCAAAATGCATCACCTTACATTTATCAACATTAAATCTCATCTGCCACTTAGCAGCCCAATGTGACAATCTATCTAGATCCACCTGCAACGTTTGCACATCCTCTGAAGGTTTTAATGATCAACAAAGTTTTGTGTCGACTGTCATCAGAAAACACAGAAACCTTACTAACAATACCCAATTTCAAATAGTTAATAAACAGATTAAATAGAAGTGCCCCCAACACAGAACGCTATGGCACCCCACTTAGAACTTTAGTCCATATTGATAAAGACCCATTAACTACTACTCTCTACATCCTATCCACCAATCAACTTTCTATCCATGTACAAATGTGCTACCCCAGCCCAACAGACCTTAGCTTATACATAAGTCGCCTATGGGGGTCTGTATCAAAAGCTTGGCAAAATCCAAGTATACAACATCTACTATGCTATGCCAGAGTCTAAATCTCCTACTCATTCCTCATAAAGCCAAGCAAGTTAGTTTGACAATATATATTCCTCCTAAGTCCATGTGATTATTTCTTATAAGGTCAGTCCTGAACATACTCTAGAATATGTTCCTGTATAAGACTTTCCGTATCTTCCCCACCACTGAGTTAAAATTACAGGCAGGGGGTGTCCCTAGGGTTTTTGGCACCTGAAACAACTCTGAATGCCGCCCCTAGACTGAGCGGCGCGCGCAGCGCTCCGCCGCGGGAAAGTGGGCGTGGCTTAGTGTGTGGGCGTGGCTTGGCGTGTGGGTGTGGCTTATCGCGTGGGCGTGGCAAATTTCATAATTTTGTTTTTGAAAATGGTTATTTATACGCTTCTCTATTTTTAGAAAACACTAAAAACATGTTGGTGGAACTGGTACATTACATTAGAAAGCCCTACCATACTCTGTAGAATAAAAGATGCTGGCCAAAAGATTTGTAAGCCCTGCTACCACGTCAAGGTAGACTCTTTCAGCAGGGCCCTAACTATTATCTAGACTATATATTTTATATATAGATTATATATAATTATATAAATTATTTATCTATCTCTGCTATCTATCTATCTATATTATGTATCTACCTCTTCTGTCTATCTATCTATCTCTGATATTTATCTATCTATCTATCTCTGCTATCCATCTATCTCTGCTATCTATCTATCTCTGCTATCCATCTATCTCTGCTATCCATCTATCTCTGCTATCCATCTATCTCTGCTATCCATCTATCTCTGCTATCCATCTATCTCTGCGGTGCCATCTTCTCTGTCTACTATCTATCGTATCTAATCACTCTAGGCTCTGCTATCTATCACGCTATCTACTGCTATCTATCACTCTCTCTGCTATCTATACACCTCTCTCTGCTGATCTACTTCACTCTCGACTCTGCTATCTGATCACATCTCTCTCTTGCTCTCTATCAGTTCTCTCTGGGGCTATCTATCCTCTCTCTCTGCTGATCGTATCACTACTCTCTCTGCTATCTATCACTCTCTCTCTCTCTCTCTCTCTGCTATCTATCACTCTCTCTCTCTGCTATCGAGGTCACTCTCTCTCTCTCTCTCTCCACTGTCTGCAATATGCTCGCTCGCTCCTATCTAGTCACTCTCTCTCTGCTATCCTATCACTCTCTCCTCTGCTATCTATCACTCTCCATCTCTGCTTATTCCACACTCTCTCTGCTATCCATCACTCTCTCTCTATCCCTGAAACAGCTCTCTCTGGGCGACTACCTCCATCTATCTATCTCACTTCTGATCTAATCTATCTATCTCTTTCTATCTACCTGATCTCTCTATCTCTGATATTTTGAATCTCTCTGCAGCTATACTATCTAGTCTATCTATCTATCTCTCTATCTATCCGCTATTATCTAGGTCTATCTCTGTCTATCTATATATCTCTGCTGCTATCTATCTCTCATCTCTGTCTATCTATCGATCTCTGGGACTGCGTCATCTATCTCTCTAGCTATCTATCTATCTGCTGGCTGCTGATCTTATCTATCTCTTGCTGCTACTATCTATCTCTGCATCATCTATCTATCTCTGCAATCTATCTACATCTCGCTGCAATCTATCTATCTATCTCTGCAAATCTATCTATCTATGCCAAAACTCTATACTATCTCTGTCTGCGATCTACTCTCGGCTCTGCTGCTGAGCTATCTATCTCGGCAATCTATCTATCTATCTATTCATCTGCGAGATCTAATCTATCTATCTCTGGGCGATGATCTCTACTATCTATCTAGATCTATCTATCTATCTATCGGTCTGCAATCACCGTATCTATCTATATTCTATCTCTCTATCTGCTCTGGCTATCTATCTCTGCTATCTGGATCTCTGCTAGGTCTATCTCGCTGAGTCTACTCTGCTATCTTCGCTCTATCTATCTCTGCTATCTATCTTCTCTCTCTGCTAGCTAAAATCTATCGCATGCGTCTGCTATCTATCTAATCTCTGATATCTCGCTATCTATCTCTGCTAATCTATCTCTCTCTGGTATCTATCTATCTGGCTGTTCTATTTATGCTAACCATCTTTCAATCGATCTATCTATCTAGATACTACTATCTAATCTATCTATCATCTTTCTATCTACCTATCTCTCTATCTCTGTATTTATCTCTCTGCTATCTAGCTATCTAATCGCTATTATCTATCTATCAACATTACCTATCTATCGTATCTCTGCTATCTATCTAAATAACTATCTATCTATTCTAATCTATCTATTATCGTGAATCTAAAATCTCTGACGTAATCTAAGATCTATCTATCTATCTCACTGCTATCTATCTATCTATCTCATGCTGCTATCTGTCTATCTCTGGCTGCTATCTATCTTATCTCTGCTGCTACTTGCTATCGTCTGCTGCTATCTATCTATCTCTGCTTGCTATCTATCTATCTCTGCTGCTATCTATCTATCTGTTTGCATCTATCTAATCTCATCTCTGCTACCATCTATCTATCTATCTTCTACTCTGCTAGCCTATCTCCTGCTATCGATCTAGCTCTCTATCTATCTCTCCTGGTATCTATCTGATCTCTGGTATCTATCTACCCTCTGGTTATCTTTCTATACTCTTGGTTCTCTATCTATCTGGCTGGCTATCTATCTATCCTTTTCCATCTGCTAGCTATCTAAGATACTGACTATCTATCTACTATTATCAGCTTCCTATCTATCTACCTATCTCTCTATCTAATCTATCTGTCTATCTATACTCTCATACCTATCTATCTTCTCTGATATTTACTCTATCTACTATCTATCTATCATCATCTATCTATCTATTCTTCTTCTAACTAGCCTATCTATCTATCGTCTATCTATCTATCTTCATATCTATCTGATATTTAATCTATGCTGTGCTATCTATCTGTGCTATCTATCTGTGGGCTATCTATCTATCTATCTATCTATCTATCTATCTATCTATCTATCTATCTATCTATCTCTTATATTTAATCTCATCTCTGCTATCTAATCGATCTATCATCTAGGTCTGCTATCAGCTATCTCGCTATCTCTCTAGCTAATCTATCTATCTATCTATCTATCTATCTATCTATCTATCTATCTTTGATATTTATCTATCTATCTATCTCTCTCGCGCTATCCATCTCCTCGGCTATCCATCTCTCTCTCTCTCGGCTATCTATCTCTCCCTCTCTACTGCTATCTGCTACTATCTATCTACGATCTATCCGCTTATATTTATGTATCTGTGGCGATCTATGTATCTGTGCTATCTATCCACTCTTCTACCTACCTCTTATGTTCTCTGTCTATCCCGCCTACCGTTGTCTATCATCTAACTACATCTGTGTGTCTATCTTTCTATCTTCCTACCTACCACCCCCTTGTTGTCCCACAGGCCAGTCCGACCCTCTGCCATGAAGGAGATTTCAGCACTCCTAAAACATTTTTAGCTGGCAACTTCATTTTTAAAAAAAAACAAAATTTCCCTTACTGTAACCGGACCGTGGTATGAGACAGATAGGTGACACCCAGCCATGGCAAGAGTACTCCCAAAGCTGTGTAGAAAACACACATCAATCCGTCGCTGCGGATTCCGTGTCGATTCCCGCTTTGCCTACCCGATTCTTACGGCCGGGAAATGCCCGGCTCAAAAAACACAGACAGTACATGCCGCCATGAGCACTTTTTCAAAGTTGCGTCCAGGTAGGAGCGGGCGCTGACCTACCCATAACAAAAACCAGCCTAAAGCTAGCCTAAGGCCATATGAATTCCTTTTACCAATTCCAACATATCTGTAGTCAAGAGAAATATTTAAAAAATTCTGCAGCAAATATATGGTTGGAAGAGGCAATCTGTTAAATAATACTGTGTGTCCCCATCATTCTGTTTATATCACTGTGTACCCCCATCTTCTCAACAAGTCATTTAGCTCATTTTTTTGGGTCAAAACCTTTCAATACCTTAAACAAAGCGGAATTCATCTGGTGCCGTTCTTCTCTTTTATTCGCAGATCGGCTGAAGTAGGGAGGTAGGTGCACACAAAATGATAGGTAGGTCCCCCATCCCCCAAGTAAGTAGGTAGGTCCTAGTACACTAGTAGTTAGGTAGGACCAAGCCAGACAAGTAGGTATGTATCCGCCCCCAAGTATGGGTGATCCCCGCACCCCAAGTAGGTAGTCCAGCACACAATAGGTGCCAGACCCAAGAGGTAGGGCAAGCCCCAAGTAGGTTGGGTGCACCCCCGCACACAATAGGTAGGCAGCCCCCTGAAAATGCACTCTCGACAATCACAACAATCTTGACCTCTTACAGTATGTCCCACCCCTACCCCCTACCCTCCCAAAACCGTTCTGGCGGCGCTGGCAACTGTCTTACTTTTGTTGATCGTGGGCAATTTCAAGCAGAAGTGTCCGTGTCTGACTCCACATCCACACCATTCCAAATCGTAAATCAGGAATTCACTGATTGGTCCCAGTCCACAGCTGGTTTCCGTTCAAGGTCATGGTAGGATGCGTCGGCATTGTTTCGCTGGCCACTGTCCAGCAGATTTTGTGAACAGGATGGGGCCCACGACAAGATGGCCCTCACAACACACACACCCTCACTCTCTCACACACACACACTCCACACACCCTCCCAACACTCTCACTCTGCACACTCACACACACACACTCTCCAACACATCACACACTCTCACACACAACCCTCTCACCACACACTCTCACACAACACACACACTCTACACACACACTCTCACACACACAGTCACCCCTCACACACACACACCTTCTCCACCCTCCACTCACCACACACACACCTCACACACACACTCTCACCCACACACTCTTCACCACACACTCTCACACACACACCTCGACGCACACACACATCTCACACAGCACACAACTCTCACAACCCACACTCTCACACACACACTCTCCACACACACACTCACACAGCACACCTCCACACACACACTCACACACACACAACTAACTCCCACACCCACATTGGCTGTGGGTGACTACAGGGGGATAGAGAGATTTCAGTTGTGTACGTAAAGGGGATCGATAGGGGGTGCTGTGGGTGGGGTCACCGTCCCTTTCTCTCTCTTGGGGGGGGGGGAGGAGGGGGAGCTTGGGAGGTGCTGGGTGGTTTACGTACAGGGGGATAGAGAGGGTGCTGTGGGTGGTCGTACCTGGGGATAGGAGGGTGCTTGGGGTTACGTACAGGGGGATAGAGAGGGGGTGCTGTGGGTGTGCCGTACAGGTTGATAAGAGAGGGTGCTGTGGGTGTAGCGTACCGGGGGATGGAGAGAGGGTGCTGTGGTGTACTACAGGTGGATAGCGAGGGTTCTGTTGGGTGTAACGGACAGGGGGTCGAGGAGTGCTGTGGGTGTAAACGTAAAGGTGGATAGAGAGGGTGCTGTGGGTGTACGATAGGGGCTACGAAGATGGGTGCTTTGGGTGTTACGTAAAGGGGGATAAGAGGGGTGCTGTGGGTGTACGTACAGGGGGATAGAGAGGGTGCTCCTGGTGTATGTACCGGGTGATAGAAGGGTGCTGTGGACGTAGTACAGGCAAAGGGGATAGAGAGAGTGTAAACAGTTGGGTGTACAGTAAAGGGGGATAGAAGAGGGTGCTGTGGGTTACTAAAGGAGGGATATCGAGGGTGCTGTGTGTGTTACGTAAAGGGGGATAGAGAAGGTGCTGTGGTTGTAACGTAAAGGGGGGATAGAGAGGGTGCTGTGGGTGTATGTAACTGGGGATGAGATGGTGGCTGTGGGTTAATTTCAGGGGGATCGGAGGGTGCTGGTGGGTGTATGTACAGGGATAGAGAGGGTGCTGTGGGTGTAAATGTACAGGGGTATAGAGAGGGGCGCTGTGGGTGTATGTCATGGGGATAGAGGAGGGCGCTGTGTTTGTATGTACCGGGGATAGCGGGAGGCGCTGTGGGTGTATGTACCAGGGGGCTAGAGAGGGCGCTTGTGGGTGTATTACAGGGGGATAGAGAGATCCTGGGTTGTATGTACAGGGGGATAGAGATGGTGCGTGGGTGTACTGTCACAGGGGGATAGAGAGGGTTGCTGTGGTGTATATACAGGGGGATAGAGAGGGTGTGTTGGTGTATTACAGGGGTGGCTAGAGAGGGGCGTGGGTGTAGGTAAAGGGGGAATAGAGAGGGATAGCTCTGTGGGTGGAGTACAGGGGGATAGAGAGGGTGCTGTGTGGTGTATGTTTAAACATGGGATATAAGCTTGGTGTTTGTGGGTGTATGTACAGGGGGATAGAGAGGGTGCTGTGGTGTATATACAGGGGGATAGGAGGTGTGCTGTGGTGTATGTACATGGGGATAGGAGGGTTGCTGTGGGTGTAATGTCAGGGTGATAGAGAGGGCGCTGTGGGTGTATGTAAATGGGGGATAGAGAGGGTGCTTTGTGTGTATGTACGGGGGATGAGAGGTGCTGTGGGTGTATGATACAGGGGATAGAGGGTGTTGTGTGTGTATTACAGGGGGATAGAGAGGGTGCTGTGGGTGTATATAACAGGGGGATAAGAGGTGCCTGTGGGGTGTAGTACAGTGGGATAGAGAGTCAGCTGTGGGTGTATGTACAGGGGGATAGAGAGGGTGGTGTGTGTGTGTGTCAGGGGGAATGAGAGGGCGCTGTGGGTGTATGTACAGGGGGAATAGAGAGGAGGGAGGGCTCTGTGGGTGTCTGTACAGGGGGATATAGGGGCGCTGTGGGTGTTGTCAGGGGGATAGAGAGGGCGCTTGTGGGTGTAATGTACAGGGGGACTAGAGGGGCGCTGTTGGTTGTAGTTCAGGGTTATAGAGATGGGTTTGTTGGTTGTATGTACAGGGTGATAAAAAGAGAGGGTGCTGTGGGTGTATAATACAGGGGATAGAGAGGGTGCTGTGGGTGTAAGGTACAGGGGACTAAGAGAGGGCGCTAGTGGTGTGTGTAAGGGGGAAATAAGAGGGTGCTTGTGTGTGTAATGTACCGGGGGCTAGAGAGGGATTCTGTGGGTGTAATGTACAGGGGATAGAGAGGGTGGTTGTGGGTGTATTACAGGGTGATAGAGCGGGTGCTGTGGGTGTTTTACAGGGGGATAGAGAGGGTGCGGTGGGATGTATGTAACAGGGTGTTAGCGGGTTGCCTGTGGGGTGTATGTACAGGGGGATGATAGGGGCCGCTGTGGTTGCTATGTAAGGGGGATAGAGAGTCGGGGCTGTGGGTTCATGTACAGGGGGATAGAGAGGTGCTGTTGTGTGTATGTACAGGGGGATAGAGAGGGTGTTGTGGGTTTATGTACAGTGGGGTGAGGAGGGTGCTGTGGTGTATAATACAGGGGATAGAGAGGGTGCTGTGGGTGTATGTATCGGGGGATAGCAGAGGCGCTGTGGTTGTATGTACAGGGGGAATAGAGATGGGTGCTGTTGGTGGTTGTACAGGGGGATAGAGAGGGTGCCTTTGGGTGTATGTAATGGGGTATAGAGAGGGTTCTGTGGGTGCTTATACTACAGGGTATAATAGCGGTGTGGCTGTGGGTGTATGTACAGAGGGGGGATAGAGAGGGGCGCTGTGGTGTACTGTAAAGGTGGATAGAGAGGTTGCTGTGTGTGTCTGTACAGGGGGATCGAGAAGGGCGCTGTGGGTGTATGAAGGGGGATTGAGGGTTTCTTGTTGGTGTATTTCCAGAGGATAGAGAGAGTGCGGGTGTATGTAAGAGGGGGATAAGAGGGTGCAATGCATGCATACATATACAGTGGCCCTGCCCCTACATAGAAACACACAGCCACTGACACACACAACGCATCCACTACACACACACGCAGCCACTGACAGAAACACACACGCCGAGCCCATGACACACACCACACTAACTCATCCACTGACACACACACAACCATCCACTTACTACACACACACAGCCACACTTAACAACACACACACAGCCATCCACTCCAACAGCCCACGCACATCCCTTACCACACACACTACACATCCACTTACCACCACACACATCCACTTACCCACACACCACATCCACTTACACACACACACACACAGCCACTGACCAGCACACATGCACGAACACACACACAGCCACTGACACACCACACAGCCACTGACCCACACACACACAGCCACTGACACACACCACACAGCCGAAAAAGAAACCCTTACCACACAACACAGCCACTTACAACACACACACACACACACACACACTCCAGCCAACTGACCACCACACCACACAACACATCCAGCCTCTGACTAACACCCACACACAACACACACACATAACACACACAGCCACTGACCCACCACACACACCACACACACACAATCCACTTAACACACATCTACACACCCACACACAGCCCCACAACAGAGCCACTGACTGACACCACAGCCCTGACCACCACCGCCACGACACACACACACATCCACTTACCCCCACACACGCCAGCCACTTACCACACCCATCAGCCATCTGACACACAACCACACATCCACTGACACCACACACATCCACGACACACCACACCAACACACACACATCCACTGAACCACACACCCACATCCACACAGCACACCCACAGCAGCCACTGCACACACACCACACACACACACACACACAAACACACACCACTTACACACACACACCCAGCCCCTGACCACACACACCACGCCAGCCACTGACACCACACACACACGCCCACTGACTGACACACACCCAGCCACTGACCACACACACACAACACACACACAGACAGCCACTGACACACACACACAGACCCACTGACAATGACACACCCCACACACAGCCACTGACACACACACCACGCCAGCCACTTGACACAATTGCCCCACACACACCCATCCACTGACTGACACACACATCCACTTACACACACACACACACACACACACAGCACACACCACACACAAGACAGCCACTGTACACACACACACCTAACGGCCCACTGCCAACCACACAACCACATGCAACTGCCTAGACAAGCCCTATCTCTCCTCCCCCTCCCTCTCGCTGCCACCCGGGTCCCTGAGTCCTGGACATTAGAATTGGCTGTGCTGGCCTGCTGCTGTTTTCCTCGTATTTGGTCCCATCCCCCAATCATTGGGCGCGTAAGTTGACGCGACGTAATCGACGTCACTTGCGCGGAGCGGAAAGTTGCGCACCACTGGCCAATGGGAAGGGCTGCAGCATGCAATTTTACAAAATAACCACTGCTGATTGGTTCCAACTTCCGGTTGATATTTCTGCAGGCTCTACCGCACTGCTGTTCGCCCGCGAACTCACCGGCACTCACAAAGTCGTGCGCGTATCGGCTTGTACGGTATTTATGGCGGTCTGGCAGGGTGGGAGGGTTTGGTGGAATGCGCCAATTAAGTTTTTTTTTGGTGGGGGGGTGCCCAGGTTGGCCGCCTGAGCAACTGTTTCATGTTGCTCATGGTAGGGATCGGCGCTGACCACAATTAAATTACCTAAATACGTACTGACACCTCAACATCTACTTTGGGAGTGATCTGGGGAAATAATTATGAACACAATATTAAGTCATTTTCAGAGTATAATTAATTATGATGGTCTGATATTCCACAAAAATATTGTCAAAAAAACCTTTTCTGAAGGGTGAGATCCTACGTCCATAAAGTAAAATCTACTCAGAAATCCCCACATTTTCCTGCCTAACATTTGCTCCCAGAGGAAGGCAAAAAAAAAAGCATTATGAGGGAAGAAAACAGTTTCCTTCACTCCCAAGTGGCACTCGGAATCTCCCTATACTTTATGGTATCATAACAGTAACATGCACCAATTCTTTATTGTAGAAATAGTTTTTTTTTTTTAAAAACTATCCATGAGCCTGCTGGTCCTTCCCATTGGACAGACATAGAGATTAAAAATGCATTACACTTCCTTTTCCTGTTCGGTAAATTTAGAATACAGGTTCGAGCAAAAGAACACAGGTTGGTGGGACATTTTTCAACTGCGAGTATTACAGACAGGCCAAAGAATAATTATGATATGTGTATTGATGTACTATATAAGTTAGATTAGATTTCTGAATGTGTCCCCTGCAGAAAGCCATAAATCCGGTGGAGTAATCTGTCTCCCTTACCAATTGAGAGGTTGATTGTGCTTTTGTCATATTTGCCTAATTCACCAACCTTCTGCCCAATGCCAAAGATTGGTTTGTGTTAGTTGGTTACCCTTTGTTTGCCCCAAAGAACAAGATGAATAATGCATCTCCTTTTCTGAATTTAGCAGTACTATTGATATTCTTAAATGCTTTGTTGATGTTCAGAGGATATTGTTTTCCCATAGAAAACATCTGTTGAAATCACTTTAACCTCCAGAAGACTGTTGTGCAAGTGGCAAAACCCTTGGAGACCTCATCTCAGTTGCAACACCACAATAATATGCTTGTGGAAGGTTCCATTCATCCATGGTCATCGGTATATCTGTGGTGTGTATTCAATTCAAGTCCATTTGATCTAATTGAATACAAAAAACACCAAAGGAAATCTTGGTTTGTTTTAAGAGTCCCTTTGGCACTTTTGCTTTGCCAAGAGAGATAATATTGAATTGGGTAGATGGTAGAATGAATTCAAAGTGCCATAATCTCCAATACCTTGTAGTTAGGAATTTCTGAACACCTTTTGTTGAGCTAGCATCCCAGGCAAGACACTAGATGAACTTGTTCAAATTAAGGATACTAGTAACATAGTAATTAGGTTGAATAATAATACGTTCATCAAGTCCAACCTATTCACCCTCTTTTTTGTTGTTTGTCCAGTTGATCCAGAGAAAAACCCCAGCTCAAAAGGGGAAAAAATTCCTTTTCCTGACTCCAAACGGCAATCAGGAAAATGTACTCCTCTGGATCACCAGATCTATATGCATTAATACCCGAGTAATTTTCATATTTTTTCTTTAGTTTTAGAACTTACCGGCCTTTTTTAAAGCTTTCAATGAACTTGCCATTACCTTCTGCTGGAAGAGTTTCACACCAACAGTTACACCATTCTCATTGTAAAGAAACCTTTCCTAACCTGAAGATAAACTTCTTTCTTCCCACCTTAACAGAGAGTTCTTGTAAGGCCCATTAATATATTTAGTATAAGGCTAAATCATATCCTCACCGCAAACGTCGCTTCTCCCATGTAAACATTACTACTTGTCCTAAATCTGCCTCATATTCACCCCCATTCCCCCTTATTAATTTAGTGCCGTTCTCGTGAACCTGCTTCATTTCCAATATGTCCTCTTTTGTATATGAGGATTCCAAAACTGTTTGAATTATATGACTGGATGAACGTTGACTATTCCTTAGAGGTATACTGCAATTAGCACAGCATCTCTTTATCTGGACCTAGAACACATTTCTCCACTTTGGTAATGTGTTTGACAGTAGGTCTTTGAGGGTATACCCACTTTTCTCCGCTATTTTGTTGAAGCGACCAAGGGATGCAAGCTCATTCTCCTGGTGGAATTAAAGTTTTAACTCTGCATTAACTATCTGCCATTTGATTGCCATGGCTGTTTAGTATTCCTGAATTGAACTGAATTCTTCTCCTTCGAGCCTTGCTTCGTCAACAGTGGATGAGTATTTTTTGTCCTGAAGCAAGAAAGGCTAAAAAAGGAAAAGTCCCTTTGTATTGCCCTGAATGCAAAAACTTAAATATTATCTGTGTTTTGGATAATTCACAAATGTCAAATACTTTTTTTTTAATTTCATAAACTTTGCCCTCTGATTATGTTTGTTTTTTTGCTCTGAGACTTAGTGTTGCCAAGCTTAACCTTCAGTTAATTATACTGGGATCAGGGGGTGGCTGAGATCCAGACTTGCTACAAACTTTCCTTCTTTACACCGAAAGAAAAGTAGATAATCCAGTATATTCTCTGAAAGCTCTGCGTCCACCCTCCATTGCATTGTCTTTTTGAATTCTTTCGAATATCTTGTAACTAATAAGGAATAATGCATGTTATAGCCATATAATTAAGATTTATTGTTTAAATTTTATAAGGTATCCTATTAAGATGATCTTTTTGACACAGATAATTTTTTTTGGAGCTCATTCCTCCTGGAGGTGCTATCATCCATTCATTTTTTGCCATTTGTAACTGTCTTTCTGCCCATTTTGGCATAATAATTATTTCTGCATAAGAGGATTGCTGGTAGAAGGCCTCCTGGGCCTGTTGTGGGGGTTGGTGAACTAGAAGAGGGGCATTTCCCCATTGACCTATTTTTTTTATTGAGGACATTGAATTTCATGTCAGGGGTTTCCATCCTTGGATATTGTACCTTCCATCTGGGCATATTAAAAAATAAACCCATATGTAAAATTATGTCGGGGTCGTCCAATATAAATTATCTATTGGCCCATTAAATATATTTGTATTTTTTGCATTATTTCAGTGATGCTTGTACGTCTTAATACCATCTAAATAACAAATAAAACACACTGATGAGTAGCATCTGTACTATTTGCAAGGAAAAGGAATTGTTGTTTACCATAAATGAAACTGTGTTGTAAAGTTAAGAGGACACTAAAGGCTCAAATCACAAAATGGGAAATTTGTCAAAAAGTACTATACTCTTGTAATTTATTGTATATTATTTTTCAGCTCTTTAGATCATTTTATTTTTAAATCATAGAATTTTTTCTAATTGGCAGCTATTATTTATTGTAAATTATGTTAATACCAAATAGAGTTATAATCCATTATGAAAGGCTTGGCAAATCCAAAAGTCTCCTATAATGTATTATGCAGGTCTCTGGTCTATTAATCAACACAAGAAACTGGGCCATTAATTTTCCATATAAGCACCGGCACTGCCTGCTCCTCTTCCTCACTCAATCAGACCGCTTTGGGCTCTCACACTACAATCAGTTTGTATCCGTTTTTTTCAAATGCAGGGTTCCAAACCCTACAGGATTTCATAATATCGTTCACACCACCTCTTCGTTATAATCCATTCCTTTCCCATCTATGGGAATACACATTGTTAAAAATGGATACAAATGGTATGAAAAAAATAGGATACAAACTGAAAGAACACATTCGTGTGCTTTCTGTCATTTTCTGTCAATTTCTAGTGTTAACGAAACCCTTTGTGTTTTTATTTGACTGCTACAGAGAAGCAGACCATATGAGATCAGGCAAACATGTAAAACCACAAGTAATAGTGGGAAGCCAACAATATCTTCCATTAGAAGACCACATAGCTTTGTTATTCAAAGTTAAGATTCTGCATTAGGAGCAACAACAAAAGAGAAAGAAAAAGCACAAACAAAATCTCATCTGCATCAACCTTATATTATATATAAATAATTTTTTTTTTTTTTTCAAAACATGCACCATAACTAATGATTCATGCACTGTAAAAAAACCCATTATTTACAGGAAACATAGGAAACATGACCTCATATAATCTATATTATGTGGTCACCCCTAGATATAAATTCCCCGCAACCCTAGCATCATGGTCATAAAGTGCCTAGGTGCTATACTGTAACGATCCTAAACTTAACTGTACGTAAAAAAGACCTCATTCAGTACCAGTCATTGTCTCAGCAGTAGGTAAGAGGCCAGAACACCTTGTTCAGATCCCATTTCCAGTAAATTTTTAGTTTCAGTACTATTTAGGGTATCACCCGAAAGGGGAGACCCACATGATAGGACCACCAACTCCACGTATCATACATACCGACGCACTTTGCTTTAAAATACCCTTGCATAGAGCATATAACGGGAACAGGCAAAGAAAACCTCTTAAAAACATCCAAGCCTAAAAAGGGTCATAAACTAAATAAAAATGGCAGTGAATTTAGGTTCTGAACCGTATGTATAAAACCTCTGTTTCCCTGTCTTAAAACAACTTTTTTCAAGGTTGTCTACTGTAGTGGGGTTGTGTATCTTCCTTTTAATCTATGATATTCGCAGGTCCCGCCATTCCGGGTCTTCCGCATGACTATGATTGAATATTCATTTAATGGTTAGAAATTGGTGGGGGAATAATAAAATATTGGATTCATTATGATTGGTCAATTTAATTGCTTCAAGAAACCGTTAAGTGAAATAATCCAATAATTTGTTAATGATGTTTGTGTGTAATGCATACTTAGTTCTTCTACATATTTCTCCCATTTTTGAAAAATCAGTTGATTTTGCATTCAATACCCTTTGCTGTTTCCTGCTGTTGACATTAGTGAGCTGACTTCAGGTTCTAACGGTCCTTGTTCTTCCAGGATGCCCACAATCCGTGGAATGTTCCTAACAGTTTATTTCACTGATTGGCTGCTTGGAAATGGGGTCAAAGAATGCTCAGATCTCTACTGAGCAACTAGCATCAAAGGGTCAAAGGCAAACCATAAGGTCTTTACTAGAGTCCTGCAAACAGGTAGTCAGTATTTTTGGTTGCATTTATTTATACATCAGACTAAAATGCTGAATGGCGATTACGGTCCTTTGGATGAAAAAATACTGCTCTTTTTTCTGAAAGCATTGATAATATTGGCCATTGAACTCCCTTAACATTGTCCTACACAATTAAATATCGTGTAGATATGAAATAAAATAATAACTGCTGTACTGAATTGAAAGCGAATTTGTGTGCATTGTTCTAATAATCATAATACAAAATTAAAAAATGTATGTCAGGCTACTGTTTCCCTAATTTCTGCTCCAATTTTAAGTAATGAAGCTAATGTTTGAAGATATGTTTTTAATTGGGACGCAAAATCCCATACGCCTTAAGGATGCTTTGAATTTTGCTGGTTTAAGCTCGTTTTTCAATAGTATATGCGTGAATGGATTCTTAACTATTACCCATATTTTTACATATTCCAACCATATTTGAGTTATGTTTAATAGCTTTCTCATCTTCTTATGGAGTATTTGGTTATAGCTATGTTTGTTGTCCACTGCTGTAAGGAAGAAAAATTGAGAACATGCCAGTGGGGTTGTTATGAAGGGTTTAGTCAAATGTAAATAAACTTTGGACTTGTATTATGTTGTTATATATTTAATTTATATAGCACCCACTTGGGATGCAGCACTGGAAACAGTTTTAAAATACAAGAAAGGTCAAACAGGGGGATAAATACATAGATCGTTCAGTACAACATACTAACCTTCCTTTAAATGGCAAACATAAAAACCCACATATTGCAATTAGTAGATTACATCATAGATGGAACTGGATCTATTGCATAATACCATCACAAAGGGGACTTGTTTAACAGTAGTCATAAACCAACTTATGTTAATAGGCATTATACGTCATCTCACTCTATGTATAATGTCTATCATTGGCTTCATGGCATTTTGAACCTAGATATAACTGCCATGGTATTTTTATTCATGGCAACCATACATAACAAAGGATAAACGATTGTTCTTGTTAAAGAACATTTTTGCTTCCTTAGTGATTTATTTTCAAGAAAATGTGCAGCATCACCAGACAAACAGGGTGAGCAGTGTTTTACCACAACAAAGAGGCTGCACAACAGGTTGGGGGTATGCAACAATTCAAGACTCCTAGAAACCAATTCTCCTCTTCATCTGAACCCACAGATATTACCTAGCCTGCATTTCTGTATTTACTTAGTACCAGTTTTCATAATTGTTTGTAACATTTCAAAGGGGATTGGGTAATAAAGTGGAAGACAATTTACCATAGCTGTATAGTTGTGATAGGGATAATGTGTGGTGATCAGAAGAAAATTCATTAACAATCAACATATGAAATCCCCATCAATAATGTACATTTTAGTTTTATTTGGCCTAAAGCCCTAATTCTAATACTGAGGAAACATAACCAACTGTATATCAAAATGTAATAAATACTATTTATAAAAATTTATTTTTCCCATAAGATGAAACAAGAATTCTGTCAATGTGGAATGTTCTATGTAGGTGGAATTCTATGAGGGTTGGAAGCTATGACAATTTGCTTCATAAATATCTGTACTATGTGGCAATTTTTTTAAAGAGAGCATTGTACCAGGTAAATTACTGTAGAGGTGTGTAAATCCACTGACTATAGAAATATCTTGGAGATTATTGACTTGTGACACAAAATAATGTTTTTTTTTCAATTAAAGATCATTTGTTTAACACCACAGAAGTTTACAGTTGATGACTGCTTCGTTTTTGGCAGGCACCTCTGTCCATCTCCATTATGACAAGGTCTACGTAAGGCTCATACAGAGCTAACAGATCACTGCAACTGGGCTAGACAAGGAAAAGGTGGTGCATCAAAAGCCAACCCCTGCACCAGTACACTCACTTCTTATTTTGATGTAATTCTTTTTTTAAAAAGATGGTGGAAGTTCCAAGCTCATAGACATTCTGTTAAGTAATAACAGTCTGGTTAATTCTAGATAACAATACTGTAGAGACTTCTGTTTAAGTATACCGTCTGGTATATTCTGATAACAATACTGTAGAACATTCTGTTAAAGTATACAGTCTGGTATATTCTAGATACATACTGTAGAGCACTGGGCACTACCAACCGATAATCACCAAACAGCCTGATCAAGCTTTTTTTTTTGGGGGGACTTTATATGTTGTTAGAGGAACCCCCATCACACCCCCCCCACCCGGATTTTTTTTTTATACATTGTGTAAATAAATGTAAATCTTTTTGACCATCTGCTTGAAACACACTGTGCCGCGCTTGGCCGTACCCCATTATAGAGTTTAAACCACTGGTTATTTGCCACAGACGGTGATAACGAGAAATGTAAGTGCCGTATTAGTCCATATCTAGAGGTAAAAAATAAGAGTACTGTGATACTTTTTCTATGGACTAAGTTTTATGTTGTGACAAGCTTTCGAGGCTAAACCCTTCTTTATATCAGGTCAGAATAGTGATTGGTAATGAGAATCGGACGGGGGATAATATAAGGAAAGGGGAGAGAAGGGGGAAGAAGAAAAAAGGGGACAAAACATAAAAAGAAATATATAAAATAAAAAAAAAAAAAATGGTAAAGAGTTGAGCAGATGTTGACAAGTCAATTTATTCATAATGTGAGAGGATCGCCAGGTACTGGGTAAACCTTGTTTTTTAGAGTCAAATAATAAGATCCATTTACAGCTTCAAATTCTTTCTTCCTATGTTCCTAAAATGTCCCTTTAGATTTGGACCTGGAAGTTTTTCATAGTGTTTCCAGGCTGTGGAAAAACTGGTGTCCTACCAGGGATGGGTGATGCGACGTCTGTGGAACCTCCTCTTTTGTAGTTTTTTGGGCCGTTTTTCTCCAATATATTTGCATCCTCACTTTGTTGCATTGTATTAATATACCACATTGCTGAATTACATAGCTATAGATCCTGGATGTGAATAGATTCCCCTCCTGTTATCCAAAAGTAGACTGTTGATGTTGGTATCAACACAAGCTGCATCTAGTGCCCCACATGGTGTAGTACCCTTTGATAAATTAAGCTCTATATCTGTTTGTAGTTTCCTTTTACCAATTTTTTCTGTAGGACCAATGTGTGGCTGTCTGAATGCCGGGCAGGGTTCTGGAAAAATGTTTTTCAAGTTTTCCTCCCTCATTTATCAATGCTGTAGTTCCTTCATTAATTTTCCGTATACCTTCTAGTGAAGGGTTATCGTTGTTACTAGGGGTACCCGGTTTTTCTTTTCGCCTCTTTGTACTGTAGGGAGGGTTTCACGGGCATCCTCAAAGCTTTCGTTCAGGTTCGAGTAAGGGTTCTAGCTGGATATCCCTTTTTGTTGAAATCATCTCCCAAGCACAGATAGATGTTTGTCTCTCTCATTGGCTCGGAACATATCCGGTGTATCTTGTTGCTTGGCTATATATGATACCCTTTCTTGGTGTGTGGCGTGGAGAATAATGTACCTGTCGGTAGGGTTGCTGTAAAGGAACATTTGTATTTGGCCCACTATCATTTTTTGGTGGTGTCTAAAAATGTATGAGTCTCCAAGCCTTCCATTTTAATTTTTTGTTGGATGTAATCTATTGTAGTCTCAAAAAACTGTGTGGCGTATCTCCCCATGTGTCATATGATAAATATGTCATCTACACTCGATCGTACTATGGGGTTTTATTAGTGTTGGGTTTTTTTTTGTAAGAAGTCGCTCTTCCAGGTCGGTCCATGAATAGATTGGCATACTGCAGTGCCATTTTACTAACAATGTCACCTCCGCATACATTGTCAATTAAAATATCTTTATGAATGTTAGTTAATTGTGATTAGGATAAAAGAGACGAGGCTGGGGGAGGATTTTTAGTGCTGCATTTCCTGTGAGGGGTAGTTGTTTTCATTGCTTCACATGCTGCTTAACATACAACCGTCACAACGTGGGATGTTGTATAAGACAACGTCCCTTTTGGTAACAAGAAGAAAAATAGGTGGAAGTTTTTTTTTCTTGTTAAGAATGTCGGTGGTATCTTGTATGTAGCTGTTAGGATGTTTGACCAGTGGTTAAGTTGGTTTCTATCAGTCCTGATCTTGTTCTCTGTGAGTGTTTCCCTGCCTGTAACCCAATGGTTTTGTGAATTTTGGGAAGCATGTAAAGGTCCATTTCCTGGTGGTCAGGCATCAAGTTTTGTGGGTCATTTCAGACTGCAGGTTTTGTGGACATGTTATAATTATTTTTCAGAATTTGTTTTGTATTCTTTTGGTTGGGCTGGGAAAGTTTACAGTAATTGGTAGTGAGGTTCTCTCCCTTCTTCACTGTATTTTCTAGTATCCATAATGACAATAGCCCCACCTTATCTGGTGGTTTTATGGTAATGGTGTCTATTCCTTCTGGTAGATTGTTTATGCTGTCCTCATCTTGGTGTATAGATGTTACAATATCTTCTTCTGCTGTGTTGTACTAGAGACGAGACTCTCAGTCCAAAACTTTCTATGTATTTTGTCCGTTTAGTATTTCGTCCTGTTTGGTGTAAATGTTGCTGTTAGTTTTATCCTTGTCTTATATTGGCTGTGTCTTAGTCCTTTTGTTTATTGTGAAAAAATTCCTTGAGTCTAAGCCTTTGTAGGATAGACAGAGTCTGGGGTTTCTTCCTGTGTTTATGAAATCCCTTAGGTGGCACAATAAATATTCATGTGCCACTTATACATATATAGATCTTAAGGAGATTGGTTTGGTAGATAATTATCTTACAACATGTGATCCCTTAGACTTAACTAATAATAATACTATCTGATCTTTACATCTCTTTTGCGTTGCCTGAACTGATCAGATTTTATATAATAACGCTGAAACAGTTGTTGATTTCAATTATTCATACCATTTGCATATTGTTGTTTTCACAGATAATACGATTATTTGTAGCAGGGCAAGTGTTTACACACATTTTATACACTGGCTAGCAACTATGTAAATACCGTGTATTTTACTGATTTCCCATGGAAAGTTGAGGGATGCAAGTTAACTCATTCATATTTCCTTCATGAAGCAACAACGGTTTGGCTGGTGAGAACTACATTTCATGAACAGATCTAGTGAAGCATTTGTTTATACAGAATCTTGAATAGATTGTAACTGGATAAAACTAGGAGAGCAAGATATTTTATCTGTAGATTGGAACAATCTTTAGGAAGGGTTTGGCTGCTTGGACAAATCTAGATATGTAGTCAGAAATAGGTGGCATTGGTCATAAAAAATAAGCTGTGATCTTGCTCTTCTTGTTGAAAGGAATTAGAGGCATTTTGGTTAATATGTAGTGGAGAAATATTTAATGCTGAACAGCTTCTTAAATATGAAAGCATTTTCGTTTTGCTACTGGCAGCAAGAAAACAACGGGTGGGATTTCCAGTATCATGCCTTTAACTGCGTTGCCATTGTAATGCTGTGGTTTAGTTCCTTTTTAAAGAAGATTGAAACGCAACAATATTAACTTTGGCCAAAGATATGGCAGTCTTCCACCACCATGGAGATATAACCGTGTCTTAGGGGGAACTAAAGTCTAGACAACTTTTTCAATAGACAGGTCACATTTACAATACAACAAGCTGTGTCTCACTCTTCCTTTTGCTATGCTGATGGCTGTTTTAAATGAAATTAAAACTGTGGTACTAGTGGTCAGCTCCCATAATCCACCTCTTTGTTTTGGGGAAGTCTTGGTATACGCAGTACACTTCACCATGCTCTCTCATGCACGTAGGTCACAACAATGAACTGCAGGCCTTGCCCCTAGAATCTGACAGACAATCTATGACCGCACAGAGACCGCACCTCTGTTTATTACAGATCATGTTACACAGCAGTTTCTGCCCTCAGGCTGGTACCCGCACCAGTCGATCGGCCGAAAATATTGGGCTGTTGTGGGGCAGGCTGCCACTGACTGACCTCGACATCTATTCGCCCTGATCGGAAGACGTCAACGTCGAAAATCACAATCGATTTGTGTGGTTCCCTAGGAGTGCACAGTCGATCATTCGCAAATTTCTCCGCAATCGATCAATGCGGTTCCCTATGAGCCACAGCATCCCACATTTGCCAATTCCCCACGATCTCATGCGGAGCCGCACAGTCCATCGTTGTCGAATTTGCGTGACGATAGACATTTGGTCCTGGCCGAGCCTCCGCATCTGAAAATTGTCCCTCGATGTGTATCCAGCCTTAACATACAACAGAGATTCACAGTTTTCAATGATTATTACAACAATCTCTGTGTCTAACACATTACTTTTCATACAAAAACTCAAGTATACTTGCAGTTGATTTACTCATCAAGCAATGTAGAGAGAATAAAAACAAAAATGTCATAAGTGTGGCAATTGAAGTCGTAACCTCATGGCTTGTGTTTTTCTAAGTAGAGTAAATTGCTCTGCCATCACAACAGCCCAAGCCCAGAAAAAACAGGTACAATTTCAAACTTTTCTTTTGCAGGTACACAGAAGCCGCTGTGTGGAAGACATCTGTTGTGTCAAAAGAGTGGTCAGGGGGTGCACATGTTCACAAGCTCTTTACAGACTACTGGGCTGTGAGTTGTACTGACAACAACAGGGAAGTCTTCTTAGATTAAGTAATGTTTTTGTAATTTGATCATAGTTCGTTTTACTATACTTCGTCCACACAAATCTAAAAAACAACATCACTGGATGCTCTAAACCTCCCCAGTCAATGATTACTAGAGATGGCCGAAATTGAAAGTTCGGTCCGTTTTTTTGACTTCGCAACTTATTGAAATTTTGGAAGTTTCGAAAACGACCCATAAAGTCAATGGGAGTCAAATATGTTTTCGAAATTCGAATGAAATACAATAAAATATGATGGTAACTTAATGTACATGGCTGTGGGGACCTGGGAACTGGGTCTGGGAGACCATGTTCGAATATCCAGGACATTCGAAAAATCAATTTTTACTCTCCTGTGCGCTATTTTCGAGCTCCTCGCGTTCGCAATTCAATGTCGCCGGCCTAGGTCTCGTACAATTTTCTCGTAGGATTTGATGCTCGCGTATAGGCTTTAATGGACACTTACTAACTCACAGGATTCGGATGTTCGCAGCCTAGATAACCATGGACATTTTACTTGCGATTTGATGCTCGCGTATAGGACACTTTCCTCAGGAGTCGATCTGGCGCCTAGATACCATGGACATTTCTTGCGGGTTGATGCCTCACACAGTATGCCCTTTACTCACGGATTCGATCTCGCGTCTAGATACCATGGCATTTTAGATCCCACGGGTTTGATGTTCCCGTCTAAGTTTTATGGACACTTTACCCTCGCGGATTCGATCCTCCGTATAGGTATAATAAGCATTTTACTTGCATATTCGACATCGAAACATTATATTTATCGAGTCGAAAATATCGAAAATCCGGGTCCGGGATAGTTTCGAAGAAAGTCCATTTGTTCGAATGTCGAATAGTTCGGCTCGAACTGGGGTCGAGTTCAAGTCTAGTCTATCTCTATTAAGGCGTCGGCCCAACCTTCTAAAAAAAAAAAACAAAAACCGTAGTTGACAAAAGATTTGGCCCAATAGTCTAAAAAAAACAGCTTCTCTCTACACAGCAGCTTAAGCAGCTGCAACTGTCTTTCTGATTTTTGCCATGTTAGGCTAAGGCCACACTGCAACGCCACAGGAAGCCACGCCCAAATCCGAGCCAATTGTGTACGTGATTCTTGTGCGTTTTGCGTTTGTAGTGCGTTTTACCGTTTGGCTTTATGGTAACGCATGCATTAACGCTCCAAAAATGGAAACGTCATGCTTTACTCAAAACGCGAATGGACTGCAATTAAAAATGCTCAGTCGGAATCGCAAGGGAATTTCCCGTTCCCCTGGATTTCGCATTTTAGAAGCGAAAATCGCGGGCCAAGCACTTGTGTTGAACAACGCGCTAGTTGTGGGGCCTCACCCTCAATCAAAACTACCCAGAATAACTCCCTTATTTTGTCTATGAGAGGGATCTCACCTTAACTCTCCCTACCTTATGTTATAAGAAGGCTCTGCTCCATTTTTATGCCTGCGGAGGGCTTTTGCACCTGGCAAGTCTCTCCCTACGCTATCTAGCTGCCTTTTGTCTATTATCTTTAGTATAGGAAGCTGATAACGCGCTGACACAATCTTCCGACCTAGGTTTTAAGCTTTATGGTCTTCCCCATCTAGTGTAATGTAATGCTTTCAGTATTGCTGACTCACCTTCCCCATGGGTCCCTCTTTATTTGGCCTAACGTTTGGAAATAATTAAAGAAACGTCATGTGCACACATTTCACGTTCATATGTGACATCATGTGTGTTTGTGTGTACAGGAGTTGTTGTCATGTCATCTGCCAACATTTGATTAACACGGTAAGATCCAATTACATGGCATTCTCATGACGAATTGCAGAACCAGAGAGACAGTTGCCGCTGGCTAAGATGCTTGTGTAGGAGGACGCAGTTTTTTTAGACAATGGGGGCAAATCATTATAGAAGTGTAATGAACATTTTTTTGGAATGATTTAATCACATTGACTAAACCAAAATTTCTACCAAATGTTTGGGAGGGCTTTACTTATACTATCTAAGCTCAACTCTGACCCTATAGCAGACAATTTACTGTTCTCACTGCGCTAAGGTTATGGAACAAATAAACAAAATCCGAAGGCTATATGTTAGTGGACTAAGGACATTTTTTTTCCTGTTTGATGAAACTTCTAACAGTCTAGAATAAAGCTCATATGGATTTTTGGGCAAGGAAAGAATATAAAACTGTCACAAACAGTGACTAAAAAAATCCCTTTTAATTCCAGACCACAAGTGACTAATAGCTTTCCTTAAGCTTGTAAGTAATAATACACTTTCCCCCAAAAATAAACTCTTCTTTTACAAATGTTTTGTACCATTTATTTAGATGATAATATTACTTTAAAATATGTTGTCGTATCCATCAGGAATCAATATTTATTCTGCTGTATAATATTTTTAAAAAATGCTTCTCATTTTTTGATTTTTTAATTTATTTTTACCAATATTATTTTTTTGAGCAAATTTGTATTACAAACCTGCAATACACGTTTAATTCTAGCTGCAGTTCAACACTTTCTTTTGAGAATGTTTTCTAGTTTTGTTAAAGCTTCCCAAGGGATGCACAGAGTGAGCATTCCCTTCACCTGAGGTCTGATAGTGACATCTGACACTGATACTTTATAAGACCCACGGGTATCTGCCGGGCAGTCCTCAAAATAATTAAAACGATTTTGCCTTTTCAAATGACTAGATTGTTCAGTCTCTACCTAACAAGCCCCTCTGACCTTGAAATAGGAAATAAAGGGTTGTACCTAACACGGAATATCCTTATTAAAAATGACTTAATGCATTATTAGTCTCATGTCAAGGCTGTTTATCTCGCAATCATTTAAAATGTTGTGCAAACTATTTAGGGATGAACCATCATTCATATATGTAATCTTTATTGACAAAGATTTAAGGAGGAATCAATGAAATAACCTTAAATGTATTTATTGCCTATATTTTTGTGTGTGGTGTGCTGTTAAAAAAAGTGGAACACCAAATATAAATGAAAAACGGTACAACGATACATAGTATCTTTTTTAAGGTAATCTGATCTTGCATCTCAGCAACCTTAGAGACTTAGTAGCATTCAACATTTTACAGCCACAGTAACTTTTTCCAATTACACCCACTCTCATGGGAGATATTTTTCATTAAAAGCTTTTATAGAAAAAAATCGTAATTACGCATGTATGCATGTAACTGTTACAAAACCAATTTAAGGACGCATTTTTCGGACCCGAAGAAAACTGAATGTAGGTTTTCCATCTATGCAGCAACAATTGTACAGTAATTTGAATGTTTTCAAGATTTAGGCTAAAGTCCTTTTAAGGCATTATATTTATACAGTATGTGAGAGGTGGAACAGTCTTTTCATCGACAGCTAATCATTTTAAACGGGAGTGGGGGTGGTTAAAGCTGTTGACCCTAAATATTTCCCTTTTCCAACTGTCCTTGTGCAAACGCTCCATATTTTTAATTTGAATTTAGTATGCAGGTTTCAAAGGAAGTGCCTTTCTCTCAGATCCTTCAGATTACACTTGAATGCTGTGGTGCTTTGTCTGAAACAAACAGAATTTGTTAGAATGATTATTCATTGAAAGATAAGAAAGAGGACCACGATAAAATGGAACCTGTTCAGTGAACAAAAAATGAGAAAAGTGAGAAAGAATAGGGGTGAAGCAGGGGTTTTACAGAGAAAAGCAGAGCTTTATCATCATGACAATATTGAGTAATAGGTCTTCAGATAAAGCTTGACCTGAAATGCAAAACACGGAACGTTCCGTGAGGCTTTATTACTCCTCATAATGGATAATATCCATTTTATAAAGAAACAAGGCTGATATTTGACATTTATTGGATATGGAAGAAGCATTAGCCATGATGTGCTGTCCTGAGATCCTATAGGGTATTTTGATTCATTGTGTACATTATTAAATCAATCGATTTTACACAGAAATACAAATATCTTGGATAGTAAGTTTTTAACTGTGGCATTGCTTTTTATTATCAAAAAACCAAAATGGAACACAGGCACTCATTTCATGCTGTATTTTCCTTGCCCAAATGTGCTACCAGTCTGGGTATATAAAGCAATAGTATTTCGCGGTGGCACTCCTGGTCTGCAAACATTATTTTAATATAAATGCAAAGGCCTTTGCCCTGTTTATAATAACTAATTGTTTTGCACCAAGAATTTCTATTTTCATTGTGTATATATTATATATATATTATATAATCTATATATATTAATCTATAAATATCCGTTATAATATTTATTCTTTGAGCATGTAAAACTTTAAAACTACTTAGTTTTTCATAAAATGTCACTAAGAGTCCATAATGTAAAAATTAGCTAAGTAATAGTATGTTGTGTGTAAAGGCTATCTACCTGATAAATTATAAGACTTGACTGTATGGCTTTTTAATAAGTTGCAAAAATGTGCTGACTGTTTTGTCTCAACAATCAGATTTTCCTTTTTATTGGTCTACTCCAGTTAAAAATTTTTAAAAAGAACATCTATTGGTGGTGCATGATTTTTTCCTGGCATAGTGGTGCACCTCGTATTGAATAGCCCCTTATTAGGGCTGGTCCTAGGGATATTTAACTTAAAAATATATATTAAAAATAAAAATCTACAATGTAAGGATATTATATACAACGGGAAAAATATCTAAACAGATAATACTTCTTCTTTTGCCAATACACAACTTATATAGCTTAAGATTGTTTATCAGAATCCCCTATAAGTTTATTGCAATAAAAAGACAGCACATTAATTAATTGCTTTTAAGAAAAATAAATACATAATCTAGTTAAAGTTCCAAATATCACAGAAATATTTTAGAACCAATCACGGAAGAATTACCTTTTGGTTAATCTTTCATTTGCATTTTTTGGTGTCTTTATCATTGAAACACAATGTGACACACAATTTATTTTTTTCTTATTGGATTCACTGAAAAATTGAAAAGAATTTTGCAAAATTTTAGTTAAAGTGATGATGTGCTGCCCTAGAGCGGTTTGTTTTAAATCTTCCTCTGTCCTCCCCTACACCTCCCTGATCTAATGTAAACATCACACATCTGTCATATATAAAACATTCTATCGGACCCATGAAGTATTTTATTCTGTTTTACAGTGTTAGTACAGATTTCTGCAAGTCCAATTTATTTAAATAGAATACAAAATAAGATCCAAAAATGTGGGTGGGTCAGTGTGGAATAACAATTAAATACACATTTAACAATACTGAGGCCATAATTAAGTTTGCGATACCCAGGTTTTCGTTACTGTACAACCGCGCCCCTGTAAATGTATGGCAACGTTTGTTATCCTATGCGGTAGTAAACTACGCCCATGGTATTCTATTGGGATCGTAAATCTACACTTGTGGTTGTAGATTTACATGATTGCTATTGGACATTTACAATTGCTATTGGGTTAAAAAAACAAAGATTTCCAATAGTGATCGCATATTAATGATTATCATAATGGATCATTAAAGATACGGTAATCGCTAAATCAATACCGCGCATTTATAAACATGGCCCTAAAAAAATTCTCTGAACAAAATGTATGTGAAGTAAACTGCAGAGTGAAAGGTGTTTCTAGTTCTTGACCAGTGCCATTATCAATGAAGCTCAACTGCTCTGTTTCTTAAAGATAGATGAATGAGTGTACCAAACAGACCCTACAATTTCTCATCCTACTTGCTAGGAACTGACATGGAATCTCTATATCTGTGCGCCCTCACTCTGCGCTTTACCCACCTGCACTATTAGCAAATGCGTGTGGTGGAAGTTGCAACAAGTATATTTAAAAATGCTTTATCGATAATTTAAAACAACCAAAAAAACAGACCCTAATGAGGGCAAGAATGCTTAGGAATAAGGGCACTGCTACTACATATATACATTAGATGAATACATTAAACCATCATTAGGGTATTTTTCCTCATAATTACATTCATATGTTCAATATATTTTATGGAATTACCAGAAATCCTGCTTATTACTTTTCAGACCTTGCCTGTCAATCTAACCTTGTTGGTAATAGCCAATATAATAAAGAGCATGGCATTAGGTCAAAAAGAATAGGTGCAGTCTGACATGATACTTTGCACTGTCCCATGTAAAAGGCTGTTTTGGGACTGATCGCAGACATAGATCCATATAATGCACAAACTCCATTAATTTTGATTTTTAATCCATATGACAGAAAATGTAAAGCTAAGTCATGTGTCCTGAATCTCTGTATTAGACACTATTAATCTTTATATTGCTGGGAAAAGTCCAAACTATTTTATGTTCAAAGGATTTCTTCTAGGTGCACAGCATAGAAGAGTCTTTTGGACAATTGAGTATGGCCTTTCTTCAAGCTGGGTAAATTATACAGAATTGATTCACCAAGAGAGACACAAGCCTAAAAATAGCCTAAACAAGTGGCAGTTGTAGCAGTCCTCTAAGGGTTTTTTTTGTTGTCAGACTCTAGTTTTATTTTTAAAATTCTCGATGGGCACCATTATTCAGATTTAACATAGGAATAAGTGGGCATTAATGGAATTTTTATAAACACCAGAAATAACTAGCTTAGGCTGGAACTATGGGCATGATTGGTGTGCCAAAATATTGCCCAAATCATTTAATTCTGATCGGCAGACTACCAATCAATAATACAATTGTGGATATGGAAATCCCCTTATGGCCTAAAGAAACACCTACACATTTTCTGAAAGTATAAAAATTTTAAGTAACTGAGTTTTTCAGCTCCCCCCACCTTTCTTCACATATGCTCTCCAATGTCCGAAGATGAGAAGAAATTTGCATCTTTTGTTAATTGGACAAAAAAATCTCAAACCATGGTATAGCTCATTTATTCCCACAAAAATATTCAAGGGTAATCTCTGCTGGTAACAATTGTTTCCCATTTGGATTTATTAAAGAACAGAGTAAAGGAGCTGTGTCTTACTTCAATAAAACCTGCAGGAGCCAGAGGGAAGATTCGGAACTTACCCAATCTCTCTCTCCTCTGACAATGGTCCTGACGACGCTTTAATGGCTATGCACATGCAATGTTGGGCCCGTCAGAGGACGCGCGGGGTAGCAATGATTGTAAGTTCCTTTAACTTCACAAATTGTGTTATACAATTGGTGTGAATTCGTGCACAGTACGTTGTGATCTGTGACTATTGGAGTTTTAGGCTGCCACGTTTCTAAAAATATTCTAATTCTAACTAGCTCTTAACACTCCACACTCAGCATTGTTTTGTACTTGTTGGGTACATAGATCATGATCGTATGGGCAAGGCTTTTAAAAATGATAATGTTTAGGACAAATATCTCTGATGCACATTGTACTTTTTTTTTAGTCGAGATATAGTCAATGGGCCAAAGTCTCTGATGCTGCCCATGTAGTTTGTAGACAAGTTCCTGGGATGCCTCAGTATGCTCCATCCCCAGCGTTGTTTAAAAATTCCCACTCATCAAGCCAGAGAAGCTTCCATTCTTGGAGCTTGCTTTGCTGTAACACTTGCCCAATCTTTAAATTGTTTAGTTTAGAATTGTGTTTTGCCCGCCAAGGGGAATTTTGGCTTGGGCCAAGAAGTGATATGATATTTTCGCTGCCGTTGCTGCCACAAACGTCCTGCCGAGCTTTCGCCTATGTTTATGGCACTTTCAGAAGCTCCAATAACGGCATCGCACTCTCATAGAAAATGGAAAGACACAAAGGGCTTGTCTTATGCAGAAACCAAAAAGTTTTAAAAATTACCGTGGTCAGGGAATGGAAAAATCTTTATGTATGAACATGGCTGAAAATGAGAACAAAAGGAATTTAAACCTCCTAATAAAACTTTGGTTTACATAGGTTAATTAAAACACGTACAAATAAACACACATCAATGACATGTCCAAGAGCCTATAAATCAAACAAGATATTAATATAAACTATTGCACTTTGGGTGGAATAGAGGGAGTGAGAATAAGAAGCCATGGTAAAGAATGAGAAATTGGCCCACGATGTTCTCACCCACGGTCCATACAATATATGTTCAAAATTTAGCCAAGGCTGTTAATTTACTTAAACCATCCGATGTTTCCTGCCACACTCATCCTCAAATTTCCTTTTAGCACAGATACCACCCAATCTTCCCCTGCCTTCACCTTAAGCTCCTGTTTTTGCCAGCATGCCTTAAAGCTCACCAGGCACATTTGCCTCAGGAATCAGAGCACAAGGTTATCTGTGCTGAGGATGAGGGAAAAAGCTGGAATAGAGAAGGGCACATCGGGAGATGAGAGATGATCCCCCCCGCAGAATCAGGAAACAGAGCAAGGGTCCTACCTGGGAAGGGTCAGTCAAGCCACACAGTACCAGGATAAAGAAGAGATGTGTAGCAACAAGTAGAGTAGATTCAGGCGCACAGGTTGAGCCAATAGAAATCCAACAGGAGCAAATAACACGAAACATATAGAGCCAACTGCTTAACGGGATGAGGACTGGCGGAGGAACTTAAAAAGGGTTAAAGACCAATCAAAAGCAAGGAATAAAGAGCAGAAAGTCAGAATATGCAACAGATTCAAATCGCCACCTAAACATCAAGAAACAATCATGAGGGATAAATGGAGGCCAAAAAAAAAGCAAAACACCCGAAGAGATGTGGAAGACTCCGGAGCCACAGAACATTTGTTTTCCTGGGAATTCATTGCGAAATTAGAAATCCTAATTCTATACCGCTAGAGATGGCCAAACCCCTGAAAACCATTCTCCTTGAGATTTGTGGATTTTGGAAAAATCAGTATCTTAAAAAATCCACAAGTGAAACAGTGATAATCAATTGATAAAAAAACAAGAAAGTGCGCCTAAAATTCGGTATAAATACAAATGGTAATTTGGTCCTGGGGAACTTTTAAAAAAAAAACATACAGTGACACATATTATGATATTCCTATTTTCAAGCTTCTACAAGATTAATCTTTAGTGAATAAATTGAAATCTGACACTGTTTCATTGATAAGTGAAATGAAAAATAGACTAAATCTTAATAAACATATGAAGAAGTATATAGTTTAACAAATAACACCCATTATGAATTGGAGAAAATGAAACTATAGTCTTTAGGTAGAGATTTAATGTGGGTCTCGATAAAACCCATTTTTTGAATCGATCTGAGGGGTTTCGAAGTCGACCAAACATTCAGAACTCCAATTTCACGGAACCCGAATTTTTTAATAAAGTGACATTTCGAAAATCGAAAATCGAAAGTGGCGGATTTTCGAAAATCGAAACGCTGTAAGTCAGAGGAACAGAACGGACCTTTAGAGGATTTAAAACCTGTAACAAGGAGTGGCTAAGAAAGCAATCAAACTACTAAAATTATAATTAAGTTAGGATAGCTGACAACTATAGTAATAGCTAAAAGAATGAGGACTGATTTATAAATAACTATAATAAGTTATTTTATGGAGGATGGGGATCAACAAATGTCCTTGAATAATTTTTTTCCCTCTGTATACACTATGACATACCCAGTACAGATATCATAGAGTATAGTAGCAATTAATGGTATAAAAGATTCAAGTGCACTTTGTTTACCGAGGATATGGTACAGAAAGAACTAAATAAGGTTAATATTAATAAATCTCCTGGACGGATACAATACATCCTCGGGTACCTTAGGAGCTAAGTTTCAGTTTTAATCGCCATTGTTTCTTAGTTTTGCAGATTCCCTCACCTGGCCCGGGGGTGTGCCTCTGGATTGGAAAAGGCTGAGTTATTCAATATTCAAAAGGGTAATCGGTTCAAGAGCCGGGTATTTACAGGCCTGTACGTTTAACTTCCAGTGGTGGGGAAGATACTGGAAAGTTTAATAGGTAACATGTTCTAGATAACTTTTTCAAGGACTGACATTTCCGTATTCCCCAGCATGGATTTAGGAGGAATCGATCTTGTCAAACTACCGTTGCTGGCTTTGATACAGTCCCCAATAGGGGCGACTAATGTATACGCTAAGGTCTGTTGGTCCCCCTGGGGGAGGCACTTGTACATGGCTCAAGATTGGATATAATGGATAGGATTGCAGAGAGTAAGTTGTTATGGGGCTCATCATTAGGACTAAAGTGGTGTGCCACCAGGGTCTGTGTTGGTGGCCTCTTCTATTTAATCTTGGTTTAATGATTTGGAAGTGGGGTATGTGCATCACTAAGTGGTACTTGTCAGCAAGTGATTCTGTGTTTTCTGATGACACAAACTTTGTTGACCATCTCTGCTTTTATCTATCTATATATCACTCTATCGTCTGATAGCTATCACTCTTCGTCTGCTATCTATCACTCTCTCTCTTGCTATCTATCACTCTCTCTCGCTATCTATACTCCTTCTTGCTTACTAATCACCTCCTCTCAATCGTCTCTTGACAATAACTCTCTATCACATCACTCTTTCGCTTCTTCACACTTGTACTATACATCCTCGCCATCTATCATCTCTATGTACATCACTCTATGCTCTATCTCTTCCTCTATGCTATCATCTTTCTGCACTCACTCTCTCTCTGCTATCTCATCACTCTCGATCTGCTATATACTTCATATCCATCACTCTCTCGCTATCCATCACTCTCTCTGCTATCTACCTCTCCATCTTCTATACTAGACTTCTATCAATCTATCTATCATCTTTCTATATACCTATCTCTCTATCTCTGATATTTATCTCTCTGCTATCTATCTTCTATCTATCTATCTATTATCTAATCTATCGGCATTATCTATCTATTCTGCTGATATCTACTCTCCTATCTATCTATGCCGGCATATCTATCTCTGTGCTATGCTATGCTATCTCTGAGGGGGCTATCTCATGCTATATCTTCTCTGCGAATCTATCTATCATCTGCTGCGATCTATCTAACCTGCTATCTTATCTATCTCTGCAATCTATCTATCTATCTCTGCAATCTATCTACTATCTTTCTGCAATCTATCTATCTATATGCACATCCTCATGCAATACTTATCTCTGCTGACTATCTATCTATCTCTGCTGCTAGCTAGTCTATCTCTGCAATCTCTCTATTCTATCTCTGCACATCTATCTATCTACTTGCAATCATCTATCTTCTATCTATCTATCTATCTATCTAATCTCTGCAATCTACCGTATCTATCTATATCTATCTCTGCTATCTATCTGATCTATCTTTCTATCTCTGTAGCTATCTCTGCTATCTATCTCCTGCTATCTACTCTGCTATCTACTCTCTCTAATCTATCTCTATCTATCTATTCTCTATCTATCATCTCCTACTATATCTATCTCTGATATCTATCTATCTACTTGATACTTCCTATCTCTGGTATCTATCTATCTGTCTGTCTATTTATACTTCGTTCCATCTATCTATCTATCTAGATACTACCTATCTAATGTATCTATCATCTTTCTATGCTACCTATCTCTCTATCTCTGATATTTATCTCTCTGACTATCTATCGTATCTATCGCTATTAATCATATTATCACTATTTATCTATCTATCTATCTCTGTATCGCTTATCTATCTATCTACTCTATCTATCTATCTATTCTGCCTCTGTATCTATCTATCTCTGCTACTATCTCATTATTCTCGTGCTATCTATTACTCTGTGCTACTACTATTCTTCTATCTATCTATCTCTGACTGCTATCTATCTATCTCTGCTGATTATTATCTATCTCTGCTGTCTATCTATCTCTCTGCTATATATCTATCTCTAATCTATCTCTGCATCTATTCCATCTATTCGATCTAATCGTATCCATTATCTATCTATCTTGCTACTCTGCTCATCTCTGTCTATCTATCTATCTCTTGCTATCTATCTCTCTCTGGTATCTATCATCTCTGGTATCTATCTATCTCGGGTATTATCTATCTCTGGTATCTATCTATCTTGTCTGTCTATCTATCTATCTTCCATCTATCTATCTATTTATATACTACTATCTAATCTATCTATCATAATCTTTCTATCTACCTATCTCTGCTATTATCTATTATGTCTATTATCTGTCATCTATCTACTCTGATATTTATCTACATCTATCATATCTATCTATCTATCGATCTATCTATCTATATCTATACTATTATCTATCTATCTATCTATCTTTATCATATCTGATATTGTATCTATCTGTGCTATCTACGGCTATCTATCTGTGCATATCTATCTATCTATCTTCTATCTATCTATCTATCTATCTATCTATCTAATTAATCTCTGATATTTATCATATCTCTGCGTGCTATCGATCTAATCTATCTATTTCTGCTATCTATCGAATCTAGGCTATCCTCTATCTATCATATCTATCTATACTATCTATCTATCTATTATACTATCTATCTGTGATATTTAGCTATCTATCTATACTCCTCGGATACTCCATCCTCTGCTTAGGTCCATCTCTACTCGGCTATCTATCTCTTCTGCCCTATCGCTACTATCTATCGATCGATTCTATCTCTAATAGTTTATGCTTGTGTGCTATACTATGTATTGTGCATCTATCATCATCTACCACTATGTATCTCTGTCTATCAAACCGACCTACCTTTCTATCATCTATATCTCTGTGTGTCTATCTTTCTATCTTCCCTACCTACCACCCCTTGTACACCAGCAGGGCCAGTCCGACCCTTGCTGCAGCGAAGGAGTTTCAGCACTCCTAAAACCAATTTAAGCTGGCAACTTAATTTTTAAAAAAAAATTTCCTTACTGTAACCGCCGTGGATGAGAAGAATGAGACACCCAAGCATGGCAAGAGTAACCAAAGCTGGTAGAAAACACACACACCGGCGCGCTGAGTCCGTGGTCGAGTCCGCTTGCCTTACCCGAGGTTCTACGGCCGGGGAAAATGCCGGCTCAAAAACACAGACAGTACAATGCCGACATGAGCAACTTTTCAAGTTGCGTCATGGTGTAGGAGCGGCGCTGACCTACCTAACAAACCAGCTAAAGCTAGCCTAGCCATATGAAATTCTTTTAACAATATCCAACATATCTTTAGTCAAAGAGAAATATTTAAAAAATATCTGCACAAAATATATGTTTGGAAGAGCAATCTGTAAATACTGTGTGTCCCCATCATATCTGTTATATACTGTGTCCCCATTCATATAACAAGTCATTTAGCTAATTTTTTTGGTCAAAACCTTTCAATACCTTGAAAACGGAATTATCTGGTGCGTCTTCTCTTTTATTCAGCAAGAGGGCTGCAGTAGGGGGTAGGTGCAGCACAAAATTAGCTAGGTGGTCCAGCCCCCAAGTAAGTAGGTAGGCCCTAGGACACTAGTGGGTAGGTAGACCCAAGCAGAACAAGTAGGTATGTAGCCAGCCCCCAAGTAGGTAGATCCCAGCCCCCAAGTAGGTAGGCCAGCACACAAGTAGGTAGCCAGACCCAAAATAGTAGGCAGGCCCCAAGTAGGTAGGTGAACCCCAGCACACAAATAGGTAGGCAGCCCCCTGAAAAATGCACTCTCACAAATCACAATAATTACGCTTACAGTATGTCCCACCCCCCTTACCTCCCAAAACCTGTTCTAGCGGCGCTGCACTGTCTTACTTTGTTGATCGTGGCAATTTCAAGCAGAGAGTGTCAGTGTCGGACTCCACACCAATTTACATCAGGATCGGATGTTGACTGATTGGTCCCAGTCCACAGCTTGTTCCGGTGCAAGGGCATGGTAGGAGCTGTCGGCAATTGTTATCGCTGGCTACTGTCCAGCAGTTGTGAACAAAGATGGGCCCTACAGACAAGATGGCCCCTAACACACACACACCTCAACCCACACACACACACTCACACACACTCACAAAACACCCACTCACCACTCACACACACACACCCACACACAACCCACACACACACCCACAACACACCCTCACACTACCACACCCAACACCACACACCACCACACACACACCCACACACCACTCCTCACACTCACTCTCACACACACACACACTCTCACAAACAAACGCCACAACACCTCCCACACACACTGCACACACACACTCCTCACCACACACACACTCTCACACACACACACTTCAACACACACTCCACACACAACTCACACACAACTCCACCCACACACACCCACACAACCCCACTCACACACACACACACACACACACACACAACTTGCGGGGGGTAGATACAGGGGGATAGAGAGAGTGCATTGGTGTACGTAAGGGATAGGAGAGGTGCTGTGTGTAGTAAAGGGGATAGAGAGGGTGCTGTGGGTGTACGTACAGGGGGATAGAGAGGGTGCTGTGGGATTTCAGTACAGGGGGAGGGGATAGAGAGGGTGCTGTGGGTGTACGTACAGGGGGATAGAGAGGGTGCTGTGGGTGTACGTACAGGGGGATAAGAGGTGCTGTGGGGGTACGTACAGGGGAATAGAGAGGGTGCTGGGTGTACTTACAGGGGGATAGAGAGGGTGCTGGGGTGTACGTAAAGGGGATAGAGAGGGTGCTGTGGGTGTACGTAAAGGGGATAGAGAGGGTGCTGTGGGTGTACGTAAAGGGGGTAGAGAGGGTGCTGTGGGTGTACGTACAGGGGGATAGAGAGGGTGCTGTGGGTGTACGTACAGGGGGATAGAGAGGGTGCTCTGTGTGTATGTACAGGGGGAAGAGGGTGCTGTGGTGTACGGAAAGGGGGATAGAGAGGAGTGCAGTTGGTGTAGTAACGGAGGGGGATAGAGAGGGTGCTTGGGTTGTACGTAAAGGGGGATAGAGAGGTGCTGGTGGGTGTACGTAAAGGGGATAGAGAGGTGCTGGGGGGTGACGTAAGGGGGATAGAAGGGGCTGGGGTGTACAGGGGGATAGAGAGGGTGCTGTGGGTGATGTACAGGGGGATAGAGAGGGTGCTGTGGGTGTATGGACAGGGGGATAGAGAGGGTGCTGTGGGTGGTATGTACAGGGGATAGAGAGGGTGCTGTGGGTAGTACAGGGGGATAGAGGGGGTGCTGTGGGTGTATGTACAGGGGGATAGAGAGGGCGTGTGGGTGTATGTACAGGGGATAGAGAGGGCGCTGGTGGGTGTATGTACAGGGGGAAGAGGAGGGCGCTGTGGGTATGTATGTTACAGGGGGATAGAGATGGTGTGTGGGGCGTTGTACGGGGATAGAGAGGGTGCTGTGGGTGTATAATACAGGGGGATTAGAGAGGGTTGCGGTGGGTGTATGTACAGGGGGGATAGAGAGGGCGCTGTGGGTGATGTAAAGGGGGATAGAGGGGTGCTGTGGGTGTATGTACAGGGGGATAGAGAGGGTGCTGTGGTGTATGCACAGGGGGATAGAGAGGGTGTTGTGGTGTGTAGTACATGGGGATAGAGGGGTGCTGTGGGTGTATGTACAGGGGGATAGAGAGGGTGCTGTGGGTTGTATGTACAGGGGGATAGAGAGGGTGCTGTGGTGTATGTACGGGGGATAGAAGGGCGCTGTGGGTGTATGTAAAGGGGGATAGAGAGGGTGCTGGGGGTGATGTACAGGGGGATAGAGAGGGTGTGCTGGGTGTATGTACAGGGGATAGAGAGGGTGTTGTGGGTGTATGTACAGGGGGATAGAGAGGGTGCTGTGGGTGTATTTATATGGGAGAGTGAGGGTTGCTGTGGGTGTATGTACGGGGATAGAGAGGGCGCTGTGGGTGGTATGTACAGGGGGATAGAGAGGGTGTGGGGTGTATGTACAGGGGGATAGAGAGGGCGCTGTGGGTGTATGTACAGGGGGATAGAGAGGGCGCTTGGGTGTATGTACAGGGGGTAGAGGGGCGTGGGGGTATGTACAGGGGGGATAGAGGGCGATGTGGGTGTATGTACAGGGGGATAGAGAGGGCGTGTGGGTGTATGTACAGGGGGATAGAGATGGTGCTGTGGGTGTAGTACAGGGGATGAGAGGGTGCTGGGGGTTAGTTATACAGGGGGATAGAGAGGGTGCTGTGGGTAGTTGTACAGGGGATGAGAGGCGCTGGGGGTTAGTAAAGGGGGATACGAGAGGGTGCGTGGGTGTATGTACAGGGGGATAGGAGGGTGCTGTGGGTGTATGTACAGGGGGATAGAGAGGGTGTGTGGGTGTATGTACCAGGGGGATAGGAGAGAGGGTGTTGGGGTGTATATACAGGGGGATAGAGAGGGTGCTGTGGGTGTAGTTACAGGGGATAGAGAGGGTGCGTGGGTGTATGTACAGGGGGATAGAGAGGGCGCTGTGGGGTTGTAAAGGGATAGAGGGGTGATGGTGGGTGTAGTAGAGGGGATAGAGAGGGTGCTGGGGTGTATGTACAGGGGGATAGAGAGGGTGTTGTGGGTGTATGTACAGGGGGATAGAGAGGGTGCTGTGGGTGTATATACAGGGGGATAGAGAGGGTACTGTGGGTGTTATGTACAGGGGGATAGAGAGGGTGCTGTGGGTGTATGTTACAGGGGGATAGAGATGGTTGCTGTGGGTGTATGTACAGGGGGATTAGAGAGGGTGTGTGGGTTGTATGTACAGGGGGGGAGAGAGGGTGCTGTGGGTGTATGTACAGGGGGATAGAGAGAGGGTGCTGTGGGTGTATGTACAGGGGGATAGAGAGGGGGGTGGGTGTATGTAAAGGGGGGATAGAGAGGGTGCTGTGGGTGTATGTACAGGGGGATAGAGAGGGCGCTGTGGGTGTATGTAAAGGGGGATAGAGAGGGTGCTGTGGGTGTATGTAAAGAGGGATAGAGAGAGTGCTGTGGGTGATGTAGAGGGGGATAAAGAGGTGCAATGCATGCATACAAGAAGGGCCCTCCACTCACTACAACAAAACACCCAGCCACTGACACACACACGCAGCCACTGACACACACACGCAGACACTGACACACACACACGCAGCCACTGACACACCACACACACACAGCCACTGACACACACACACAGCCAGCCACTGACACACACACACAGCCAGCCACGCCAGCCACTGACACACCCACACAGCACTACACACACACACACAGCCACTGACACACACACACACAGCACTGACACAACCACACACACACAGCCACTGACACACACACACACACACACACACACAGCCATGACACACACACACAGCCACTGACACACACACACAGCCACTGACACACACACACAGCCACTGACACACCACACACACTGCACACATGCACACCACACACACACACACACACACACACACAGCCAGCCACTGACACAAACCACACACACACACACAGCCAGCCGCTTGAAACACACACACACACACACACACATACACACAGCCACTGACACACACACACACACAACACAAACAGCATAAACACACAACACACACACACACACACACACAGAGCCACTGACGCACACACAGCCAATGAACACCACACACAGCCAATGACCACACCACACCCAGCCACTGACACACACACAAAGCCAGCCACTGACACACACACAGCCACTGACACACACACAACAGCCACTGGACACACACACACACACTGACACACACACACACAACAACACACAGCCACTGCAAACACCCACACACACAGCCACACACCACACACACACGCCACTGACACCACACACAAACACACACAAACACACACACCACACACGCCACTGACACACAACACAACCACACTACACACCACAGCCAGCACTGACACACAACAACACACAGCCACTGACTGCACACACACAGCCAATGACACACACACACAAACACACACACAGACAGCCACTGCACACACACACAGACAGCCACTTGACACACACCAACACAGCCACTGACACACACACACACAGCCAGCCAAGACAACACACAGAGCCACTGACTGACACACACAGCCACTGACACACACACACACACACACCAACACACACACAACACACACACAGACAGCACTGACACACACACACGAGCAGCCACTGACACACACACAACACAGCAACTGCCAGAGACAAGCACTATCTTCCTCCCCTACCTCTCGCTGCCACCCGGTCCCGGAAGTCCTGGACATTAAGAATTGCAGCTGTGCTGGCTGCTGTGTTTGCCTCGTAGTTTGGTACCTCCCCCAGCATTGGGCGCGTAAGTGACGCGACGTAAGCGACGTCACTTGCGCAGAGGGAAGTTGCGCCACCACTGGCCAATGGGAAGGGCGGCAGCATGCAATTTAAAAAATAACCACTGCTGATTGGTTCGAACTTCCGGTTGAGGATTTCTGCAGGCTTACAAGGCAGCTGCTGGGTTGCGCCGAGACTCACAGGCAATCACAAAGTCGGGCTTCGGTGTACGGTATTTATGGCGCTGCAGGGGTGGGAGGTTCGGGGAAATGCGCCTATTAGTTTTTTTTTGGTGGGGGGGTGCCCAGGTGCCCGCCATGAGCAACTGTTCAGGTTGCTTCATGGTAGGAGCGGGTCGGCTGACCACAATTTAATTACCTAATACTACTACTGCACCTCAAATCCATACTTTGGGAGTGATTTGGGGAAATGGAAATAATATGTGAACACAATATTAAGTCATTTTCAGAGTTATTAATTATGGATGGTCTGATAATCACAAAAAATATTGTCAAAACCTTTTTGAGGTGATGCATACGTCCATAAAGTAAAATCTACTCAGAAATACCCACATTTCCTGCCTAACATTTGCTCCAGAGGAAGGCAAAAAAAAAGCAGTATGAGGAGAAAACAGTTCCTTCCTCCCAAGTGGCAATCGGAAATATCCCTTATAACTTTATGTAATAATAAAACAGTTAACATGCACCATCTTTATTTTTAGAAATGAGTTTTTTTTTTTTAAAAACTATCCAATGAGCCTGCTGTCTTCCATTGGACAGAATATAATTAAAAATGCATTACACTTCATTTTCCTGTTTATGGTAAATTTAGAATACCGTTCAAGCAAAAGAAACAAGGTTGGGGCATTTCACTGCAGTATTACAGACTAGGCAAAGATAATTATGATATTTGTATTGATGGTAACTTATAATTAGATTAGATTTCTGAATGTGCACTGCAAGAAAGCCATAAATACGGGTGGAGTAATCTGTCTCCCTTACAAATTGAGAGGTTGATTTTGCTTTGTATATTTGCTAATTACCAACTCTGCCCACAATGCCAAAGAATGTGTATAGTTTGTTACCCTTTGTTTGCCCCCAAGAACAAGATGAATAATGCATCAGTCTTTTCGAAATTTAGCAGTTACATTTTATAATTCTTAAATGCATTGTGATGTTCACGAGGATATTTCCCATAGGAAACATCTGTTGAAAATCACTTTAACATCCAGAAGATGTTGTGCAAGGTGCAAAACCCTTGGAGACCTCATCTCAGTGCAACACCAAAGGAATGCTGTGACAGGTTCTCATTCATCAGGTCATGGTATATCTGTGTGTGTATTCAATTCAAGTCCCGTTGATCTATTGAATACAACAGAAACACCAAAGGAAGATCTTGGGTTTGATTTAAGAGTCCATTGGGACTTTGCTTGCAAAGAGAGATTTAATTGAAATATGAGGGTAGATGGTATAGTGAATACAAGTGCCATAATATGCCCCTACATTGTAGTAGGAATTGTCTGAAAACCTTTGTTGAGCATAGCATCCAGGCAAGACACTGATGAGCTTCGTTGCAATTAAGGATACATAGTAACATAGTAATTAAGGTTGAATAAAGACATACGTTCATCAAGTCCAACTATTCACCACTCTTTTTTTGTTGTTGATCCAGTTGATCCAGAGGAAAAAACCCAGCTAAAAAGGGGAAAAATCCTTCCTGACTCCAAACGGCAATCGGAAAGTATCCTGGATCAACCAGATCTATATGCCTTAATACCAGTAATTCTCAATATTTTTTAGTTTAGAAACTTATCCAGGCCTTTTTTAAAGCTATTCAATGAACTTGCCATTACCACTTCTGCTGAAGACAGTTTCACAGTTTCACCATTCTCATTGTAAAGAAACCTTTCCTAACCTGAAGATGAAACTTCTTTTCTTCCAACCTTAACAGAGAGAGTTCATTGTAAGGCCCATTAATATATTTGTATAAGGCTATCATATCCTCACGCAAACGTCGCTTCCAATGGAAACCGTACAACTGTCTAATCTGCCTGCATATTCACCCCCCATCCCATTATTAATTTAGTTGCCGTTCTCGAAACTGCTTCCAATTTCCAAGATGTCCCTTTGTATATGGGATTCCAAAACGTTTTGACTTATATGGACTGGTATGACAGGTGACATATTCCTTAGAGGGTAGATGCCAATTATCACAGCAGCTCTTATCTGGACTAGAAACACATTTCTCCACTTTGGTAATGTGTTGACATTAGGTCTTTGAGGGTATACCACTTTTCTCCGCTATTTTGTTGAAGACCAAGGGATGCAAGCTCAATTCCTGGTTGAATTAAAGTTTAACTCTCTTTAACTTAAATTGCCATTTGATTGCCATGGAATGGTTAGTATTCTGAATGAACTAGATTCTTCTCCCTTCGACTGCCTTTCAGTCAAACAGTGGAATGAGGTATTTTTGTCCTGAAAGCAGAAGGCTAAAAGGAAAGTCTTTGTATTGCCTGAATGCAAAAACTTAAATATATCTGTGGTTTGGATAAAATTCAAATGTGCAAATATGCTTTTTTTAATTTAAACTTGCCCTCTGATTTTTGTTATGCTTCTTGAGACCTTAGTGTTTCCATTTAAACTTCAGTAATTAGGACTGAGCAATTGAGATCCAGATTGCTACAAACTTTCCTTCTTTAAAGAAAGAGAAGGAGAATAATCCAGTATATTCTCTGAAAGCTCTGGTACCCCCTCCATTGCATTGTCTTTTGAATTCTTTAGAATATCTTGTAACTAATAAGGAAGAATGCAGTATACCCTATAAGTAAGATTTATTTTTAATTTTATAAGGTATCCATAAAGATGATCTTTTTGACACAGGATATTTTTTTGAGCTCATTCCTCCATGGAGGTGTATCATCCATTCCTGCAATTTGTAACTGTCTTTCTGCCCATTTTGGCATAATATATTTCTGCATAGAGATGCTGGTAGAAAGGCCTCCTGGCCTGGATTGTGGGGGTTGTGAACTAGAAGAGGCATTTCCCCATTGACTATTTTTTTATTGAAGGACATTGAATTTCATGTCAGGGGTTTCCAATCCTTGATAATGACCCTACAATCTGGGCGCTATTTAAAAATAAACCCTATGTAACTATGTAAGGTGGTCCAATATAAATTATCTATTGGCCCATTAATATATGTATTTTTTGCATTATTTAATGGATGATTGTGTAGTCTTAGATATCATAACTAACACAAATAAAACACACTGCATAGTGCAAATCTGTATATATTGCAAGGAAAAGGAATTTGTTTTACCATAAAAGGAAACTGTTTGTAAGTTAAAGGACAACTAAAGGCTCAAAATAAAAAAATGGAAATTTGCAAAAAGTTACTATACTCTTTGTAATTTATTATATTATTTTCAGCTTAAAGATCATTTTATTTTAAATAAATAGGAATTTTCTATGGTAGCAGCTATTATTTAGTAAATTATAGTTATAACCAATATTAGAGTTAATAATTATGAAAGGCTTGGCAAATCAAAGTCTCCTTAATAATGTATTATGCAGGTCTTGTCTATTAATCAAACAAGAAACTGGGCATATTTCCTATAGCACCGGCACTGCCCTGCTCCTCTTCCGCACTCAGACAGAAATGCTTTGGGCTTCACACTAAATCAGTTTGTATCCGTTTTTCAAATGCAGGGGTCAAACCCTACAGGATTTCATAATATCGTTCACACCTGCTGCCTATAATCCATTCCGTTCCAATCATGGAATACACATTGTTAAAAAAATGGATACAAATGTATGAAAAAAATGGATCCAAACTGAAAAGAAACACTTCTGTGCGTTCTGTCAATTTCTGTCAATTTCTAGTGTGAACGAACCCTTTGTGTTTTTATTTGGACTGCATAAGAGAAGCAGGACCAATATGAGATAGCAAAATTGAACCACAAAGTAAATAGTGGGAAGCCAACAAATATCTTCAATGTAGAAAACAACATAGCGTGTTATCAAAGTTAAAGATTCTGAATTAGAGAGCAACAACAAAAAGAAAAAGAAAAGCACAAACAAAAATCTCATCTGCCCTCAAACATATTATATATCGATATATTTTTTTTTTTTTTTCAAAACATGCATCACAAACTAATGATTTGCAGTGCACTGTAAAAAAAACCCATTATTTAAGGTAAACAATTAGGAAAATGACCTCATAATAATCTAATTATTGTGGTAAACCCCTAGATATAAATCCCAGACAACCCTATGCATACATGGTATAAAGTGCCTAGTGCTATAATGTAAAGATCCTAAACTTAACTGGTACGTAAAAAGACCTCATCCAGTACCAGTTCAATTGTATCAGCAGTTAGGTAGAGGCAGAACACCTTGGTTCAGCATCATGTCCAGTAAAAATGTGTTCAGTATATTTAGGTATCGAGGGAGACCAGTCCATGATAGGACACCCACGGATCATACAGACGGAGCATTTGTCTTAAAATACCCTTGCATAGAGCATATAGGAACAGCAAGAAGAAAAAACCTCTTAAAACATCCAGCTAAGGGTAATAAAATAAAATAAAAATGCAGTAGAATCTGGTTCTGACCTTGCTATAAAACCTCGTGTTTCACTGTCTTAAAACAGCTTTTTTCAAGAGTGTATATTGTAGTGGGGTTGTGTATCTCCTTTTATCTAGAATTCGCAGGTCCACGCCACTTTCGGGTCTTCCGCATGACGTATGATCTTGACTATTCATTTAATGGTTAAAAATGTGGTGGGGATAATAAAATATTGGATTCATTTTTGATTGGTCAAGTATTGCTTCAAGAAACAGTTCAGTGGAAATAATCAATATGTGTTAAATTGATAGTTGTGTAATGCATACTTAGTTATTTACATATTCTCTTCCCATTTTGAAAAATCAGTTGATTTCATACCCTTGCTGTTCCTGCTGTTGAATTAGTGAGCTGACATTTACGTTCTAACGGTCCTTGTTCTTTCCAGGATGCACCACATCCTTGGAATGTTCCTAAACAGTTATTTCTACTGATTGGCTGTGGAGTGGTCAAAGATGCTCAGATCTCTACTGAGCAACTGAATCAAAGGGTCAAAGGCAAGACCATTAACGGTCTTTACTAGGAGTCTGCAAACAGGTAGTCAGTATTTTGTGCATTATATTATACACAGACAAATGCTGAATTGGCAGATAAGGTCATTGGATGAAAAAATACTGCTCTTTTTTCTGAAAAGCATATGTATTTGCATGAACTTCCCCTAAACATTGTCTAACAATTAATATATTTTAGATATGAACAGAAAATAATAACGTGTATGAATTGAAAGCGAATTTGTGTGCATTGTTGACTAAATAATCATAATACAAAATAAAAAATGTGATGTACAGGCTACATGTTTTCTAAAATTCTGCTCCAATTTTAAGTAATGAAGTAATGTTGGAAGAAGATTGTTTAAGTTAGGGACGCAAAATCCCAGCGCCTTAAGAAGGATGTTTGAAATTATTGTGTGTTAAGCTCGTTTTTCAATAAAGTATATGCGCTGAATGGATTATTAACATTAACCATATTTTTAACATATGCCAACATATTTGAGTTCTGTTAATAGCTTTCTCATCTTCTTATGGTAGTATTTGGTTATGACTTGTTTGTTGCCACTGGCTGTAAGGAAGAAAAATGGAGGAAACATGCAGTGGGTTGTTATGAGAGGGTTGAGTCAAATGGTAAATAAACTTTGTGGACTTGTTGTATGTATGTATATATTTTATTTATTAGCACCACTGGGATGCAGCACTGTACAGTTTTAAAATACAATAAAGTCAAACAAGGGGGATAAATACATAGATCGTCAGTACATAAATATTATAACTTCCTTTAAAATGGCAAACATAAAAACCAATAATTGCATGAGTAGATACATCATAATGGAACTGGATCTAGTTGTTCACTAATACCCATATCCAAAGGGGACTTGTTTAACAGTAGTCATAAACCAAATGGATTTTAATAGGCATTAATCAGTCATCTAAACTTATGTATAATTGGTGTCATTGGCTTCATGGCATTTTGAACTCTAATAATGAAATGACATGGTTATATTTTTATTCTATGGCATACCAATACATAACAAAGGATAAATACGATTTGTTAGTGTTAAAAGAACATTTTTGCTCCTTAGTGATTTATTTTCAAAGAAAAAGTAGCACATCAACCAGACAAACAGGGTGAGCAGTGTTTACACAACAAAAGAGCTGCAAAAGGTGGGGGAGGATGCAACAATTAAAGACTCCTAGAAACCAATTCCCTCCATTCATCTGACCCACAGATATATACATAGCAATGCATTTCTGTATTTACTTAGTACCAGTTTCAATTGTTTGGAACTCTTCAAAGGGGATTGGGGAATAATTGGAGACAATTTACAATAGCCGTATTAGTTGTGTAGGAGTAATGTGGGTGATCAGAAGAAAATAGCATTACAATCAACAATATGATCCCCATAAAATAATGTAACATTTTACTTATTGCTAAGACATAAATCCTATAATAGGAAACATGAACCAAGAATATCAAAATGTAATTAATACTAGTTATAAAATTTATTTTCCCTAAGATGAAAGAATTCTGTCAAGTGGGATGTTCTATGTAGGTGGAATTATCTATGCAAGGTGGAAAGCGTATGACAATTTGCTTCATAAAGATCTGGTACTATGTGGCATTTAAAGAGAATTGTGACAGGTAAATACTGTAGGTGTTAAATCCACTGACTATAGTAAAATATCTTGTAGATTATTGACGGTGACACAAAAATGTTTTTCCAATTAAAGAATCATTGTTTCAACACCACAGAAGTTTACAGTTGATGACTGCCTTCTTTTTGCACTCTGTCCCATCTCCATTAGGGACAATGGTCTAGGCTCATTACAGAGCTACAGCACACTGCAACGGGCTAGCGACAAGGGGAAAAGGTGGTGCATCAAAAGCCAACCCCTGCACCAGTACACTCACTTCTATATTTAGATGTAAATCTTTTTTTAAAAAAAAGATGGTGGAAGTTCCAAGTCAGAGACATTTGTTAAAGTATACAGTCTGGTATATTCTAGATAACAATACTGTAGAGGGACATTCTGTTAAAGTAGTACAGTCTGGTATATTCTAGATAAAATTTCTATCTATCTCTGATATTTGTCTATCTCTGCTATCTATCTATTTGTCTATCTCTGCTATCTCTGCTATCTATCTATCTCTGCTATCTATCTATCTCTGCTATCTATCTATCTCTGCTATCTGTCTACATATCTAATGTGCCTTCCTGATAAATACATATTATTATTGATATCTCTCTATCTCTGATATTTATCTCTCTGCTATCTATCTATCTATCGCTATTATCTATCTATCACTATTATCTATCTATACACACAGCCACTGACACACACACACAGCCAGCCACTGACACACACACAGCCACTGACACACACACACAGCCAGCCACTGACACACACACACACACACACACACACAGCCAGCCACTGACACACACAGCCACTACACACACACACACACACACACACACACACACACACACACACACACAGACACACACACACACACACACACACACACACACACACACACACACACACGCCATGAGCAACTGTTTCAGGTTGCTTCATGGTAGGAGCGGCGCTGACCACAATTAAATTACCTAAATACTTACTGACACCTCAAATCCATACTTTGGGAGTGATTCTGGGGGAAATAATTATGTGAACACAATATTAAGTCATTTTCAGAGTTAATTAATTATGGATGGTCTGATAATCACAAAAAATATTGTCAAAACCTTTTCTGAGGTTGAGTCATACGTCCATAAAGTAAAATCTACTCAGAAATACCCACATTTCCTGCCTAACATTTGCTCCAGAGGAAGGCAAAAAAAAAGCAGTATGAGGGAGAAAACAGTTCCTTCCTCCCAAGTGGCAATCGGAAATATCCCTTATAACTTTATGTATCAATAACAGTAACATGCACCATTCTTTATTTTTAGAAAGAGTTTTTTTTTTTTAAAAACTATCCAATGAGCCTGCTGTCTTCCATTGGACAGACATATAATTAAAAATGCATTACACTTCATTTTCCTGTTTCTGGTAAATTTAGAATACAGTTCAAGCAAAAGAAACAAGGTTGGGACATTTTCACTGCAGTATTACAGACTAGGCAAAGATAATTATGATATTTGTATTGATGGTACTTATAATTAGATTAGATTTCTGAATGTGTCACTGCAAGAAAGCCCATAAATACGGGTGGAGTAATCTGTCTCCCTTACAAATTGAGAGGTTGATTTTGCTTTGTATATTTGCCTAATTACCAACTCTGCCCACAATGCCAAAGAAGTTGTGTATAGTTTGTTACCCTTTGTTTGCCCCAAAGAACAAGATGAATAATGCATCAGTCTTTTCTGAAATTTAGCAGTTACATATTTATAATTCTTAAATGCATTGTTGATGTTCAGAGGATATTTCCCATAGGAAACATCTGTTGAAAATCACTTTAACATCCAGAAGAATGTTGTGCAAGGTGCAAAACCCTTGGAGACCTCATCTCAGTTGCAACACCAAAGGAATATGCTTGTGAAGGTTCTCATTCATCCAGGTCATGGTATATCTGTGTGTGTGTATTCAATTCAAGTCCAGTTGATCTAATTGAATACAACAGAAACACCAAAGGAAGATCTTGGGTTTGATTTAAGAGTCCATTTGGCACTTTGCTTTGCAAAGAGAGATAATATTTGAAATATGAGGGTAGATGGTAGATGAATTCAAAGTGCCATAATATGCCCAATACATTGTAGTAGGAATTTTCTGAAACACCTTTGTTGAGCATAGCATCCCAGGCAAGACACTAGATTGAGCTTGTTCAATTAAGGATACATAGTAACATAGTAATTAAGGTTGAATAAAGACATACGTTCATCAAGTCCAACCTATTCACCCTCTTTTTTTGTTGTTGATCCAGTTGATCCAGAGGAAAAACCCCAGCTAAAAAGGGGAAAAAATTCCTTCCTGACTCCAAACGGCAATCGGAAAGTATCCCTGGATCAACCAGATCTATATGCATTAATACCAGTAATTCTCAATATTTTTTAGTTTTAGAAACTTATCCAGGCCTTTTTTAAAGCTATTCAATGAACTTGCCATTACCACTTCTGCTGGAAGACAGTTTCACAGTTTCACCATTCTCATTGTAAAGAAACCTTTCCTAACCTGAAGATGAAACTTCTTTTCTTCCAACCTTAAACAGAGAGTTCATTGTAAGGCCCATTAATATATTTGTATAAGGCTATCATATCCTCACGCAAACGTCGCTTCTCCAATGTAAACAGTACTAACTTGTCTAATCTGCCTGCATATTCAACCCCCCATTCCCCTTATTAATTTAGTTGCCGTTCTCTGAACTGCTTCAATTTCCAAGATGTCCCTTTTGTATATGGGATTCCAAAACTGTTTGACTTATATGACTGGTATGACAGTTGACATATTCCTTAGAGGTAGATGCAATTATCACAGCAGCTCTTTAATCTGGAACCTAGAACAACATTTCTCCACTTTGGTAATGTGTTTGACATTAGGTCTTTTGAGGGTATACCCACTTTTCTCCGCTATTTTGTTGAAGACCAAGGGATGCAAGCTCAATTCTCCTGGTTGAATTAAAGTTTAACTCTCTTTAACTTAAATCTGCCATTTGATTGCCATGGAATGTTTAGTATTCTGAATTGAACTAGATTCTTCTCCCTTCGAGCCTTGCTTCAGTCAACAGTGGAATGAGTATTTTTGTCCTGAAAGCAGAAAGGCTAAAAGGAAAGTCTTTGTATTGCCCTGAATGCAAAAACTTAAATATTATCTGTGGTTTGGATAAATTCAAATGTGCAAATATGCTTTTTTTTAATTTAAACTTTGCCCTCTGATTATTTTGTTTATTTGCTCTGAGACCTTAGTGTTTCCATCTTAAACCTTCAGTTAATTAGTACTGAGCAATCTGAGATCCAGAATTGCTACAAACTTTCCTTCTTTAAAGAAAGAAAGGAGAATAATCCAGTATATTCTCTGAAAGCTCTGGTACCCCCTCCATTGCATTGTCTTTTTGAATTCCTTTAGAATATCTTGTAACTAATAAGGAAGAATGCATGTTATACCATATAAGTAAGATTTATTTTTAATTTTATAAGGTATCCATTAAAGATGATCTTTTTGACACAGGATAATTTTTTTTGAGCTCATTCCTCATGGAGGTGCTATCATCCATTCATTGCAATTTGTAACTGTCTTTCTGCCCATTTTGGCATAATAATTATTTCTGCATAAGAGATGCTGGTAGAAAGGCCTCCCTGGCCTGTATTGTGGGGGTTGGTGAACTAGAAAGAGGCATTTCCCCATTGACTATTTTTTTTATTGAAGGACATTGAATTTCATGTCAGGGGTTTCCAATCCTTGATAATGACCTTACATCTGGGCATATTTAAAAATAAACCCATATGTAACTATGTAAGGGTGTCCAATATAAATTATCTATTGGCCCATTAATATATTTGTATTTTTTGCATTATTTAAGTGATGCTTGTAGTCTTAGATACCATCTAAATAACAAATAAAACACACTGATAGTAGCAATCTGTATATATTGCAAGGAAAAGGAATTTGTTTACCATAAAAGGAAAACTGTGTTGTAAGTTAAAGGACAACTAAAGGCTCAAAATAAAAAAATGGGAAATTTGCAAAAAGTACTATACTCTTTTGTAATTTATTTATATTATTTTCAGCTCTTTAAAGATCATTTTATTTTTAAATAAATAGAATTTTTCTAATTGGTAGCAGCTATTATTTATTGTAAATTATAGTTAATACCAATATTAGAGTTAATACATTATGAAAAAGGCTTGGCAAATCAAAAGTCTCCTTAATAATGTATTATGCAGGTCTCTGGTCTATTAATCAAACAAGAAACTGGGCCATATTTCCATTATAGCACCGGCACTGCCCTGCTCCTCTTCCTCACTCAGATCAGACAATGCTTTGGGCTTCACACTACATCAGTTTGTATCCGTTTTTCAAATGCAGGGTTCAAACCCTACAGGATTTCATAATATCGTTCACACCTGCTGCGTTATAATCCATTCCGTTCCAATCTATGGAATACACATTGTTAAAAAATGGATACAAATGTATGAAAAAAATGGATACAAACTGAAAGAAACACATTCTGTGCGTTTCTGTCAATTTCTGTCAATTTCTAGTGTGAACGAACCCTTTGTGTTTTTATTTGACTGCATAAGAGAAGCAGGACCATATGAGATCAGCAAAATTGAACCACAAAGTAAATAGTGGGAAGCCAACAAATATCTTCAATTAGAAGAACAACATAGCGTTGTTATTCAAAGTTAAAGATTCTGCAATTAGAGAGCAACAACAAAAAGAAAAAGAAAAAGCACAAACAAAAATCTCATCTGCCCTCAACTTATATATATATATATATATTTTTTTTTTTTTTTCAAAACATGCACCATTAACTAATGATTTGCAGTGCACTGTAAAAAAAACCCATTATTTAAAGGTAAACAATTAGGAAAAATGACCTCATAATAATCTATATTATTGTGGTAAACCCCTAGATATAAATTCCCCAGACAACCCTATGCATACATGGTATAAAGTGCCTAGTGCTATAATGTAAAGATCCTAAACTTAACTGTACGTAAAAAAGACCTCATCCAGTACCAGTCAATTGTATCAGCAGTTAGGTAGAGGCAGAACACCTTGGTTCAGCATCATGTCCAGTAAATTTAGTTCAGTAATATTTAGGGTATCGAGGAGACCAGTCCATGATAGGACCACCCACGGATCATACAGACCGGACGCATTTTGCTTTAAAATACCCTTGCATAGAGCATATAAGGAACAGCAAGAAAAAACCTCTTAAAAACATCCAAGCTAAGGGTCATAAAAATAAATAAAAATGCAGTAGAATCTGGTTCTGACCTTGCTATAAAACCTCGTGTTTCACTGTCTTAAAACAGCTTTTTTCAAGAGTGTATACTTGTAGTGGGGTTGTGTATCTCCTTTTATCTATGATATTCGCAGGTCCACGCCACTTCCGGGTCTTCCGCATGACGTATGATCTTGAATATTCATTTAAATGGTTAAAAATGTGGTGGGGGATAATAAAATATTGGATTCATTATGATTGGTCAATGTATTGCTTCAAGAAACAGTTCAGTGGAAATAATCAATATTTGTTAAATTGATAGTTTGTGTAATGCATACTTAGTTATTCTACATATTCTCTCCCATTTTGAAAAATCAGTTGATTTCATACCCTTTGCTGTTCCCTGCTGTTGACATTAGTGAGCTGACATTTCAGGTTCTAACGGTCCTTGTTCTTTCCAGGATGCACCACATCCTTGGAATGTTCCTAACAGTTATTTCTACTGATTGGCTGTTGGATGGGTCAAAGATGCTCAGATCTCTACTGAGCAACTGAATCAAAGGGTCAAAGGCAAGACCATAACGGTCTTTACTAGGAGTCCTGCAAACAGGTAGTCAGTATTTTGGTTGCATTTATTTATACACAGACAAAATGCTGAATTGGCAGATTAAGGTCATTTGGATGAAAAAATACTGCTCTTTTTTCTGAAAAGCATATGTATTTGCATTGAACTTCCCCTTAAACATTGTCTAACAATTACATATATTTTAGATATGAACAGAAAATAATAACTGCTGTATGAATTGAAAGCGAATTTGTGTGCATTGTATGCTAAATAATCATAATACAAAATTAAAAAATGTGATGTACAGGCTACATGTTTTCTAAAATTCTGCTCCAATTTTAAGTAATGAAGCTAATGTTGGAAGATATGTTTTAATTAGGGACGCAAAATCCCAGACGCCTTAAGGATGCTTTGAAATTATTGCTGTGTTAAGCTCGTTTTTCAATAAAGTATATGCGCTGAATGGATTATTAACTATTAACCATATTTTTAACATATGCCAACACTATTTGAGTTCTGTTTAATAGCTTTCTCATCTTCTTATGGTAGTATTTGGTTATAGCTATGTTTGTTGCCACTGGCTGTAAGGAAGAAAAATTGGAGGAACATGCAGTGGGGTTGTTATGAGAGGGTTTAGTCAAATGGTAAATAAACTTTGGACTTGTATGTATGTATGTATATATTTATTTATATAGCACCACTTGGGATGCAGCACTGTACAGTTTTAAAATACAATAAAGTCAAACAAGGGGGATAAATACATAGATCGTTCAGTACATAAATATATAACTTCCTTTAAAATGGCAAACATAAAAACCACATATTGCATGAGTAGATTACATCATAATGGAACTGGATCTAGTTGTCATAATACCCATATCACAAAGGGGACTTGTTTAACAGTAGTCATAAACCAAATGTATTTTAATAGGCATTATACAGTCATCTAAACTCTATGTATAATTGGCTATCATTGGCTTCATGGCATTTTGAACCTAGATATTAACTGACATGGTATATTTTTATTCTATGGCATACCATACATAACAAAGGATAAACAGATTTGTTAGTGTTAAAAGAACATTTTTGCTTCCTTAGTGATTTATTTTTCAAAGAAAAATGTAGCAGCATCAACCAGACAAACAGGGTGAGCAGCTGTTTACACAACAAAGAGGCTGCAACAGGTGGGGGATGCAACAATTCAAAGACTCCTAGAAACCAATTCTCCTCATTCATCTGAACCCACAGATATATACATAGCAATGCATTTCTGTATTTACTTAGTACCAGTTTCAATTGTTTGGAACATCTTCAAAGGGGATTGGGGAATAATTGGAAGACAATTTACAATAGCTGTATTAGTTGTGATAGGGAGTAATGTGGGTGATCAGAAGAAAATAGCATTACAATCAACAATATGAATCCCCATAAAATAATGTAACATTTTAGTTTATTGCTAAAGCCATAAATTCCTAATAATAGGAAACATGAACCAACTGAATATCAAAATGTAATAAATACTAGTTATAAAATTTATTTTTCCCTAAGATGAAAAGAATTCTGTCAATGTGGAATGTTCTATGTAGGTGGAATATCTATGAAGGTGGAAGCTATGACAATTTGCTTCATAAAGATCTGGTACTATGTGGCAATTTAAAGAGAGAATTGTACAGGTAAATACTGTAGGTGTGTAAATCCACTGACTATAGAAAATATCTTGTAGATTATTGACGTGTGACACAAAATATGTTTTTCCAATTAAAGAATCATTGTTTCAACACCACAGAAGTTTACAGTTGATGACTGCCTTCTTTTTTGCACCTCTGTCCCATCTCCATTAGTGACAATGGTCTAGGCTCATTACAGAGCTACAGCACACTGCAACTGGGCTAGACAAGGAAAAGGTGGTGCATCAAAAGCCAACCCCTGCACCAGTACACTCACTTCTTATATTTAGATGTAATTCTTTTTTTAAAAAAAGATGGGTGGAAGTTCCAAGTCAGAGACATTCTGTTAAAGTATACAGTCTGGTATATTCTAGATAACAATACTGTAGAGACATTCTGTTAAAGTATACAGTCTGGTATATTCTAGATAACAATACTGTAGAGACTGGGGCACTACCAAACCAAAAATAACCAAACAGCCTGATCAAGCTTTTTTTTTTGGACTTTATATTGTTGTTAGAGGACCCCACACCACCCCCCACCCGGATTTTTTTTTTATACATTGTGTAAATAAATGTAAATCTTTTTGACCATCTGCTTGAAACACACTTGTGCCAGCGCTTGGCCTTACCCACATTATAGAGTTAACCAGCTGGTTATTGCCACAACTGTGATAAAGAGAAATATTGTAGTGCCGTATTAGTCCAATATATAGAGGTAAAAAATAAGAGTACTGTGATACTTTTTCTATGGACTAAGTTTATTTTGTTGACAAGCTTTCGAGGGCTAAACCCTCTTTATCAGGTCAGAATAGTGAAGTGGTAATGAGAATAGGACGGGGGAGGAATAGTAAGGAAAGGGGAGAGAAGGGGGAAGACAAGAAAAAAAGGGACAAAACAGAAAAAAGAAATATATAAAAAATAAAAAAAAATGGTAAGGTGGAGCTAGGATGTGAAAAGTCAATTATTCATAATGTGAGAGGAATCCCATGTAATGGTTCAAACCATTGTTTTTAGAGTCAAATAATAAGATCATTTCAGCTTCAAATTCTTTTCTTTCCTGAGTGTTGCTAAAATGTCCCTTTAAGATTTGGACCTGGAAGTTTTTCATAGTGTGTCCAGGCTGTGAAAAATGGTGTCCTACAGGGATGGGTGATGCTACTTCTGTGGGAATTCATCCTCTTTTGTAGTTTTTGGCCAGTTTCTCCAATATATATTGCATCCTCACATTTGTTGCATTGTATTAAATATACCACATTGCTGAATGTACAGCTATAGGATCCATGGATGTGAATAATTCCCCTCCTGTGTATAACAAAAGGAGAACTGTTGATGTTGGTACAAAGCTTGCATCTAGTGCCCCCACATGGTGTAGTACCTGGTGTATTAGCTCTATGATCTGTTTGTAGTTTCCTTTTAACCAATTTTTGCTGTAGGTGTGGTGGCTGTCTGAATGCAAGGGCAGGTGGTTCTGGAAAAATGTTTTTCAAGTTTTCCTCCTCATTTATCAATGGCTGTAGTTCCTTCATTATTTTCCGTATACCTTCTAGTGAAGGGTTATAAGTTGTTACTAGGGGTACCCGGGTGTTTCTTTTTCTCTCTTTGTACTGTAGGAGGTTTTCACGGGGAATCCTCAAAGCTTTCGTTCATGTTCGCAGTAATGGTTCTAGCTGGATATCCCTTTTGTTGAAATCATCTCCCAAGCACAGATAGATGTTTGTCTCTCTCATCTGGCTCTGAACATATCCGGTGGTATCTTGTTGCTTGGCTATATATGATACCTTTCTTGGTGTGGCGTGGAGATATATGTACCTGTCGGTGGGTTTTCTGTAAAGGAACATTTGTATTTGGCCATCTATCAGTTTTTTGGTGGTGTCTAAAAAATGTATGGAGTCTCCAGAGCATTCCATTTTAAATTTTATTGTTGGATGTAATCTATTGTAGTCATCAAAAAACTGTTGTAGGCGTTCTTCCCCATGTGTCCATATGATAAATATGTCATCTACACATCGATAGTACCTATGGGGTTTATAGTGTTGGGTTTTTAGAAAGTAGTCTTCCAGGTCGGCCATGAATAGATTGGCATACTGCAGTGCCATTTTACTAACAATGGCAACTCCCATACATTGCAGGTAAATATCTTTATCGAATGTTAGTTAATTGTGATTTAGGATAAAAGAGACGAGGCTGGTGAGGATTTTAGTGCTGCATTTACTGTGAGGGGTAGTTGTTCATTGCTTCACATGCTGCTATACCGTCACAACGTGGGATGTTGTATAAAGACACCACGTCCATTGTAACAAGAAGAAAAATAGGTGGAAGTTTTTTTTTCTTTGTTAAGAATGTCGGTGGTATCTTGTATGTAGCTGTTAGTATGTTTGACCAGGGGTTTAAGTATGGTTTCTATCAGTCCTGATTTGTTCTCTGTGAGTGTGTCCATGCCTGTAACAATGGTTTGTGAATTTTGGGAAGCATGTAAAAGGTACCAATTTCTGGTTGGTCAGGCATCAGTTGTGTAATTTCAGACTGCAGGTTTTGTGGAAATGTTATAATTAATTTGTTCAGATTTGTTTTGTATTCTTTGGTTGGGTCTTGGGAAAGTTTACAGTAATATGTAGTGAGTTGTCTGCTACCTTCTTCAATGTATTTTCTAGTATCCATAATGACAATAGCCCCACCTTTATCTGGTGGTTTAATGGTAATGGTGCTATTCTTCTGTAGATTGTTTATGGCTGTCCTCTCTTGGTGGGATAGATTGTACAATATCTTCTTCTGCTGTGTTGTTACTAGAGACGAGACTCTCAGTCTAAAACTTTCTATGTATTTGTCCAGTTTAGTATTTCGTCCTGGTTTGGTGGTAAATGTGCTGTTAGTTATCCTTGTCTTATATTTGGCTGTGTCTTAGTCCTTTTGTTTAGTGTGAAAAAATTCCTTGAGTCTAAGCCTTCTGTGATAGACAGAGTACTGGTGGTTTCTTCCTGTGTTTATGAAATCCCTTATGGTGGCAAAATAAATATTCATGTGCCACTTATACATATATAGTATCTTAATAGATTGGTTTGGTAGATAATTATCTTACAAACATGTGATACCTAATAGACTAATAAATAATAATAATACTATCTGATCTTTACATCTCTTTTGCGTTGCCTGAAAATGATCAGAATTTTATATAAGTAAAAGGAAAAGTGTGATTTCAATTATTCATACCATTTGCATATGTGTTTTCACAGATAATACGATTATTTGTAAGCAAGGGCAAGTGTTAAACAACATTTTATACACTGGGCTAGCAACTATGTAAATACAGTGTATTTTACTGATTTCCCATGGAAAGTTGATGGATGCATTTAACCTCATTCATAGTTTCCTTCCATGAAGCAAACAAAGGTTTGCTGGTGATCACTACATTCATGAACAGATCTTAGTGAAGCATTTGTTATACAGAATCTTGAATAGAGTGTAAATAGGCATAAAATAAGGAGAGCAAGATTATTATTATCTGTAGATGGAACAATCTTTAGGAATGGTTTGGCTGCTTGACAAAATCTAGATATGTAGCAGAAATATGTGGCATTGAGTCAGAAAAATAGCTGTGATCTTGCTCTTCTGTTGAAAAGGAATTAGGAAGGCATTTTGGTTGATATGGAGTGAGTATAAGATTTAATGCTTGAACAGCTGTCTTAAATATGAAAAGCATTTTCTTTGCTACCTGGCAGCAAGAAAAACCATACGGTGGGATTTCCAGTATCAATGCCTTTATCTGCTGTTGCCATTGTAATTGCTTGTGGTTTAGTTCCTTTTAAAAGAAGATTGAAACCAAACAATATTAACTTTTGGCCAAAGATATGGCAGTATTCCACCACCATGGAGAGATACAGTGTCTTAGAGGGGAACTAAAGTTCTAGACAACATTGTTTCAATAGACAGAACACATTTACATACAACAAGCTGTGTCTCACCTCTTCCTTTGCTATGGCTGATGGATGTTTTATGAAATTAAACTGTGGTACTAGTGGTCAGCTCCCATAATCCACCTCTTTGTTTTGGAGGAAGTCTTGGTATACGCAGTACACTTCACATGCTCTCTCATGCACAGTAGGTCAAAACAAGGAAGCTGCAGCCTTGCCCCCTAGAAGCTGACAGACAATCATATTACAGCACAGAGACCCACCTCTGTTAATTACAGATCATGTTACAGCAGTTTCTGCCTCTCAGGCTGGGTACACAGCAGCCAGTCGATCGGCCGAAAATATTGGCTGTTGTGGGGCAGGCGGCCACGACTGACCTCGATCATCTATTCGCCCGGATCGGAAGACGTCACGTCGGAAAATCACAATCGATTGTGTGGTTCCCTATGGAGTCGCACAGTCGATCATTCGCAAATTCTCCGCAATCGATCATGCGGTTCCCTATGGAGCCACACAGTCCATCATTTGCCAATTCCCCACGATCAATCATGCGGAGCCGCACAGTCCATCGTTCGAATTTGCCGTGAACGATAGACATTTGTCCTGGCCGAGCGCTCGCTCAGGACAAATTGTCCCTCGATGTGTATCCAGCCTTAGACATACAACAGAGATTCAACAGTTTGCAATTGATTATTAAAACAATCTCTGTTCTACACATTACTTTTCATACAAAAAGCTAAAGTAATACTTGCAGTTGATTTACTATCAAGCAATGTGAGAGAAATAAAACAAAAATGTCATAAGTGTGGCAAATTGAATCTGTAACCTCATGGCTTGTGTTTTTCTAAAAGTAGAGTAAATTGCTCTGCCATCACAGCCAGCATAAAAAACAGGTACATTTCAAAACTTTTCTTTTGCAGGGTAACAAGCAGCTGTGTGGAGACATCTGTTGTGCAAAAAGAGTGTCAGGGGGTGCACATGTTCACAAAGCTCTTTAAAGACTACATGGGCTGTGAGTTGTACTGACAACAACATGGAAGTCTTCTTAGATTAAGTAATGTTTTTAAATTTGATCATAGTTCGTTTTACTATAATCTTCCACACAAATCTAAAAAACAGACATCACTGGATGCTCTAACCCTCCCCAGTCAATGATTAATAGAGATGGCCGAACTTTTGAAAGTTCGGTCCGTTTTTGAACTTTCGAACTATATGGAAAGTTTGGAAGTTCGAAAACGGACCCATTAAAGTCAATGGGAGTCAAATAGTTCGAAAAGTTCGAATGAAATACAAATAAAATATGAATGGTAACTTAATGTAAATGGCTGTGGGACCTGGGAAATGGTCTGGGGAACATGTTCGAATATCCAGGACATTCGAAAAATCAATTTTACTCTCACTGGCTCTATTTTTGAGCTCTCGCTGTGATGTGTGTGTGTGTGTGTAGTGGGTCTGTGGTGTGTCAGTCAGTGGTGTGTGTGTGTGTCAGTGGCTGTGTGTGTGTGGTGTGTGTGTCAGTGGCTGTGTGTGTGTGTGTGTGTCAGTGGCTGTCTGTGTGTGTGTGTCAGTGGCTGTCTGTGTGTGTGTGTGTGTGTGTGTGTGTCAGTGGCTGTGTGTGTGTGTCAGTGGCTGTGTGTGTGTGTGTGTCAGTGGCTGGCTGGTGTGTGTGTGTCAGTGGCTGTGTGTGTGGTTGTGTCAGTGGCTGTGGGGTGTGTGTGTGTGTGTGTGTGTGTGTGTGTGTCAGTGGCGTGTGTGTGTGTGGTGGGGTGTGTGGTGTTGTGGTGTCAGTGGCTGGGGGTGTTGTGTGTGGTGTGTGTGTGTCAGTGGCTGTGTGTGTGTGTCAGTGGCTGTGTTGTGTGTGTGTCAGTGGCGTGTGTGTGGTCGTGTGGGCTGTGGTTGTGTGTGCAGTGGCTGGCTGGTGTGTGTGTGTGTGTGTGTGTGTCGTGGCTGTGTGTGTCAGTCAGTGGCTCTGGTGTGTGTGTGTGTGGGTGTGTGTGTGTGTGTCAGTGGCTGTGTGTGTGTGTGTGTGTGTGTGTGTGTGTCAGTGGCTGGTGTGTGGTGTGTTGTGTGTGTGTGTGTGTGTCAGCGGCTGGCTGTGTGTGTGTGGGTGTGTGTGTGGCGGCTGTGTGGTGTGGTGTGGTGTGGTGTGTGTGTGTGTGGGTGTGTGTGTCAGTGGCTGTGTGTGTGTGTCAGTGGCTGTGTGTGTGTGTCAGTGGCTGTGTGTGTGTGTCAGGCTGGTGGTGTGGTGTGTGGTTGTTGTGTCAGTGGCTGTGTGTGTGTGTGTCAGTGGCTGTGTGTGTGTGTGTCAGTGGCTGTGTGTGTGGTGGCAGTGGCTGTTGTGTGTGTGTCAGTGGCTGTGTGTGTGTGTGTCGTGGCTGGCTGTGTGTGTGTGTCAGTGGCTGGCTGTGTGTGTGTGTCAGTGGCTGTGTGTGGGTGTGTGTCAGTGGCTGGTGTGTGTGTTGTCAGTGGCTGCGTGTGTGTGTCAGTGGCTGCGTGTGTGTGTCAGTGGCTGCGTGTGTGTGTGTGTGTTTTATGTAGGTGCAGGGCCCTTCTTGTATGCATGCATGCACCCTCTTTATCCCCCTCTACATACACCCACAGCATCTCTCATCCCTCTGTACATACACCCACAGCACCCTCTCTATCCCCCTTTACATACACCCACAGCGCCCTCTCTATCCCCTGTACAACACCCACAGCACCTCTCATCCCCTTTTACATACACCCACAGCGCCCTCTCTATCCCCCTGTACATACACCACAGCACCTCTCTATCCCCCTGTATATACACCCCACAGCACCCTCTCTATCCCCCTGTACATACACCCACAGCACCTCTCATATCCCCTGTACATACACCCAAGCACCATCTCTATCCCCCTGTACATAACCCACAGCGCCCTCTTATCCCCTGTACTACACCACACACCCTCTATCCCCCTGTATATACACACAGCACCCTCTCTATCCCCCTGTACATACACCCACAACACCCTCTCTATCCCCCTGTACATACACCCACAGCACCCTCTCTATCCCCCTGTACATACACCCACAGCACCCTCTTATCCCTTTACATACACCCACAGCGCCCTCTCTATCCCCCTGTACATACACCCACAGCACCCTCTCTATCCCCCTGTACATACACCCACAGCACCCTCTCTATCCCCTGTATATACACCCACAGCACCCTCTCTATCCCCTGTACATACACCCACAACACCCTCCATCCCCTGACATCACCCACAGCACCCTCTCTATCCCCCTGTACATACACCCACAGCACCCTCTCTATCCCCCTTACATACACCCACAGCGCCCTCTCTATCCCCCTGTACATACACCCACAGCACCCTCTCTATCCCCCTGTATATACACCCACAGCACCTCTCTATCCCCCTGTAAAACACCCACAGCACCCTCTCTATCCCCCTGTACATACACCCACAGCGCCCTCTCTATCCCCCTGTACATACCACAGCGCCCTCTCTATCCCCCTGTACATACACCCACAGCGCCCTCTCTATCCCCCTGACATAACACCCACAGCGCCCTCTCTATCCCCCTGTACATACACCCACAGCGCCCTCTCTATCCCCCTGTACATACACCCCCAGCACCCTCTCTATCCCCCTGTACATACACCCAAAGCGCCCCTCTCTATCCCCCTGTACATACCCACACAGACCCTCTCTATCCCCTGTATATACACCCAGCACCCTCTCATCCCCCTGTACATACACCCACAGCACCCCCTCTGCATACACCCACAGCACCCTCTCTATCCCCCTGTACATACACCCACAGCACCCTCTCTATCCCCCTTTACATACACCACAGCGCCCTCTCTATCCCCCTGTACATACACCCACAGCACCCTCTCTATCCCCCTGTACATACACCCACAGCACCCCTATCTATCCTTTTGTATATACACCCACAGCACCCTCTCTATCCCCCTGTACATACACCACAACACCCTCTCTATCCCCCTGTACATACACCCACAGCACCCTCTCTATCCCCCTGTATACACCCACAGCACCCTCTCTATCCCCCTTTACATACACCCACAGCACCCTCTCATCCCCCTGTACATACACCCACAGCACCCCCCCTATCCCCTGATATACACCAACCCGCACCCTCTCTATCTCCCCTGTACATACACCCACAGCACCATCTCTATCCCTGTACATACACCCACACGCCCTCCTATCCCCCTGTACATACACCCACAGCGCCTCTCTATCCCCTGTACATACAAACAGCGCCCTCTCTATCCCCCTGTACATACACCCACAGCACCCTCTCTATCCCCCTGTACATACACCCACAGCACCCTCTCTTCTCCCATGTACATACACCCACAGCACCCCTCTCTATCCCCCTGTACATACACCCACAGCACCCTCTCTATCCCCTGTACATACACCCACAGCACCCTCTCTATCCCCCTGTACATACACCCACAGCACCCTCTCTATCCCCTTTACGTACACCCACAGCACCTTCTATCCCCTTTACGTACACCCACAGCACCCTCTCTATCCCCCTTTACGTACACCACAGCACCTCTCTATCCCCCTTTACGTACACCAACTGCACTCTCTCTATCCCCTTCCGTACACCCACAGCACCCTCTCTATCCCCCTGTACATACACCCAGAGCACCTCTCTATCCCCCTGTACGTACACCCACAGCACCCTCTCTATCCCCCTGTACGTACACCCACAGCACCCTCTCTATCCCCCTTTACGTACACCCACAGCACCTCTCTATCCCCTTACGTACACCCACAGCACTCTCTCTATTCCCCTTTCCGTACACCCACAGCACCCTCTCTATCCCCCTGTACGTACACCCACAGCACCCTCTCTATCCCCCTGTACGTACACCCACAGCACCCTCTCTATCCCCTGTACGTACACCCACAGCACCCTCTCTATCCCCCTGTTACGACACCCACAGCCCCTCTCTATCCCCCGTACGTACACCCACGCACCCTCTCTATCCCCTGTACGTACACCCCAGCACCCCTCTATCCCCCTTACGTACACCCACAGCACCCTCTCTATCCCCCTTCGTACCCCACTGCACTCTCTCTTCCCCCTGTACGTACACCACAGCAATGTGGTGTGTTTGAGTGTGTGTGTGTGTGTGTGTGATGTGTGTGTGTGAGTGTGGTGTGTTTAGGATGTGTGTGTGAGAGTGTGTGTGTGAGAGTGTGTGTGTGTGAGTGTGTGTGTGTGAGGAGAGTGTGTGTGTGAGAGTGTGTGTGTGAGAGTGTGGTGTGTGAGAGTGGGTGTGTGAGAGTGTGTGTGTGTGTGAGAGTGGTGTGGGAGAGTGTGTGTGTGGGTGTGGGTGTGTGAGAGTTGTGTGTGAGAGTGTGTGTGGGTGAGTGTGTGTGTGAGAGTGTGTGTGTGAGAGTGTGTGTGTGAGAGTGTGTTGTGTGTGAGTGTGAGAGTGAGAGTGTTGTGAGTGTGTGTGAGTGTGTGTGTGTGAGAGAGTGAGTGTGTGTGTGTGAGGGGTCCATCCTCAACTGCTGACAGTAGCCAGCGATAACAATTGCCGACAGCTCCTACCATGCCCCTTGCACCGGAACAGCTGTGGACTGGGACCAATCAGTGACATCCTGATTCTGATGTAATTGGTGTGGAGTCCAGACACTGACACTCTCTGCTTGAAATTGCCACGATCAACAAAAGTAAGACAGTGCAGCGCCGCTAGAACAGGTTGGGAGGTAGGGGGTGGGGACATACTGTAAGCGTATTATTGGATTTGTGAGAGTGCATTTTCGGGGGTGCCTACCTATTTGTGTGGCTGTGTGTGTCAGTGGCTGTCTGTGTGTGTGTGTGTGTGTGTGTGTGTGTGTGTGTGTGTCAGTGGCTGTGTGTGTCAGTCAGTGGCTGTGTGTGTGTGTCAGTGGCTGGCTGTGTGTGTGTGTGTCAGTGGCTGTGTGTGTGTGTGTGTCAGTGGCTGTCTGTGTGTGTGTGTCAGTGGCTGTCTGTGTGTGTGTGTGTGTGTGTGTGTGTCAGTGGCTGTGTGTGTGTCAGTGGGAGTCAAATAGTTCGAAAAGTTCGAATGAAATACAAATAAAATATGAATGGTAACTTAATGTAAATGGCTGTGGGACCTGGGAAATGGTCTGGGGAACATGTTCGAATATCCAGGACATTCGAAAAATCAATTTTACTCTCACTGGCGCTATTTTCGAGCTCTCGCGTTCGAACATTCAATGTTCGCGCCTAGGTATCATGTACATTTTACTCGTGGATTTGATGCTCGCGTATAGGCTTTAATGGACACTTTACTCACGGATTCGATGTTCGCGCCTAGATACCATGGACATTTTACTTGCGGATTTGATGCTCGCGTATAGGACACTTTACTCACGGATTCGATGCTGGCGCCTAGATACCATGGACATTTTACTTGCGGGTTTGATGCTCACGTATAGGACACTTTACTCACGGATTCGATGCTCGCGTCTAGATACCATGGACATTTTACTCACGGGTTTGATGTTCGCGTATAAGTTTTAATGGACACTTTACTCGCGGATTCGATGCTCGCGTATAGGTATAATAAGCATTTTACTTGCATATTCGAACAGTCGAACATTTGATATTTATCGAGTACGAAAATATCGAAAATCCGGGTCCGGGATAGTTCGAGAAGTCCGAATTTGTTCGAATTCGAATAGTTCGGCTCGAACTTGGGTTCGAGTTCAAGTTCTAGTCTATCTCTATTAAGCTCGAGCCCAACCCTTCTAAAAAAAAACAAAAAACAGTAGTTGACAAAAAGATTTGCCCAATAGTCTAAAAAAAAAACAGCTTCTCTCTACACAAGCATCTTAGCCAGCTGCAACTGTCTTTCTGATTTTGCCATGTTAGGCTAAGGCCACACTGCAACGCACAGGAAGCACGCACAAAATCGCGAGCACAATTGTGTACGTGATTCTTGTGCGTTTTGCGTTTGTACGTGCGTCTTTACCGTTTTGCTTTATGGTAACGCATGCATTAACGCTCCAAAAATGGTAAACGCATGCTTTACCAAAACGCGAATGGACGTGCAATTAAATGCTCATCGGAAATCGCAGGAATTTTCCCGTTCCCCTGATTTCCATTTTAGCGAAAATCGCGGGCGCAATTGTGTGAAAAACGCGCTAGTGTGGCCTCACCCTCAATCAAAACTACCCAGAAATAAGCTCCCCTTATTTGTATATGAGAAAGGGAGCTCCAACCTTAACTCTCCCTACCTTATGTTATAAGAAGGCTCTGCTCCATTTTTATGCCCTGCGGAGGGCTTTTTGCACCTGGCACATCTCTCCCTAAGCTATCTAGCTGCCTTGTCTATTATCTTTAGTATAGGAAGCTGATAACCGCTGACACAATCTTCCTACCTAGGTTAAGCTTTATGGTCTTCCAAATCTAGTGTAATGTAATTGCTTGCAGTATTGCTGACCCACCTTCCCCATGAGGTCCCTTCTTTTATTTTGGCCCTAACGTTTGGAAATAATTAAAGAAGACGTCATGTGCACACACTTTCACGTTCATGTGACATCATGTGTGTTTGTGTGTAAAGGACGTTGGTGTCCATGTCATCTTGCCCAACATTTTGATTAACACGGTAAAGAGCCAATTACTGCATTCCATGAGCTAATTGCAGAACCAGAGAGACAGTTGCCGCTGGCTAAGATGCTTGTGTAGAGAGAAGCAGTTTTTTTTAGACAATTGGCAAATCAATTATACAGAAGTGTAAATGAAATTTTTTTGGAATGATTTAATCAAATTGACTAACCAAAGTTCTACCAATGTATGAGGGCATTACTTATACTATCTAAGCTCAACTCTGACCCTATAAGCAGACAATTTACTTTCTACTTGCCTAAGGTTATGGGAACAAATAAACAAAATCCAGAAGGCTATATGTTAGTGGACTAAGGACATTTTTTATCCTGTTTGATGAAACTTCTAACAGTCTAGATATAAAGCTCAATATGGATGTTTTGGGCAAGGAAAGAATATAAAAGCTGTCACACAGTGACTAAAAAAATCCCTTTTTAATTCCAGACCACAAAGTGACTATAGCTTTCTTAAAGCTTGTAAAGTAAAATACACTTCCCCCAAAATAACTCTTCTTTTACAAATGTTTTGTAACAATTTATTTTAGATGATAATATTACTTTAAAATATGTTGTCGTAGCCATCAGGATATAAATATTTAATTCTGCTGTTATAATATTTTAATGCTTATCATTTTTGATTTTTATTTATTTTTACAAATATTATTTTTTATTTGTATTACAAACCTGCAATACACGTTTAATTCTAGCTGCCAGTTCAAACAACTTTCTTTTGGAGATGTTTCTAGTTTTTAAAGCTTCCCAAGGGAAATGCACAGAGTGAGCATTCCCTTCACCTGAGGTCTGATAGTTAGATCTGACACTGATACTTTATAAGACCCACGGGTATCTGCCCAGTCTCAAAAATGAATTAAAAAAGATTTGCCTTTTCAATGACTAGATTGTTCAGTCTCTACCTAAAAAAGCCTCTGACCTGGAAATAGGAAATAAAAGGGTTGTACCTAACACTGATATCCTTATTAAAATGACTTAATGCATTATTATGTCTAATGTCAAGGCTGTTTATCTCGAATCATTTAAAAATGTTTGCAAACTATTTAAGGGATGAACAAATCCATTCATATATGTAAATCCTTTTTATTTGACAAAGATTTTAAAGGAGGAAATCATGAAATAACCCTTAAATGTATTTATTGCCTATAATTTTTGTGTGTGGTGCTGTTAAAAAAAAGTTGAGAACACCAAATATAATGAAAAACGGTGACACGAGACAATAGTATCTTTTTTAAGGTAATCTGCATCTCAGAAACCCTTAGAGACTTAGTAGCATTCAGACATTTTAACAGCCACAGTAAACCTTTTTCCAATTACCCACTCTCATGGGAGATATGTTTTTCATTAAGCGTTTATAGAAAAAAAATAGTAATACGCATGTATGCATGTACATGTTACAAGAACAAATATTAAGGAAGCATTTTTCAGGAACCCGCAAGAAAACTGAATGTAGGTTTTCATCTATTGCAGCAACAATTGTACACAATAATTTGAATGTAATTTAAAGATTTAGCGAAAGTCACTTTTAAAGCAATTATATTTATACAGTATGTGAGAGGTGGAAACAGTCTTTTTCATCGAACAGCTAAGTCAGATGTGTTAAACTGGAGGGGGGGGGGGTTAAAGCTTTGACCTGAATTATTTCCATTTTCACTGTCTGTGCAGAAAGGCTCAATATTTTTAATTTGAATTTAGTATGCAAGGTTTCAAAGGAAGTGCCTTATCTCTCAGATCCTTCAGAATTACACTTGAATGCTGTGGTGCTTTGTCTGAAACAAACAGAATTTGTTAGAAATGATTATTCAGTGAAAGAGAAGAAAGAGGACCCGATAAAATGGACCTGTTCAGTGAACAAAAAAATGAGAAAGTGAGAAAGAAATAAGGGGTGAAGCAGGGGTTTACAGAGAAAAGCAGAGCTTTACATCATGACAAATATTGAGTAATAGGTCTTCAGATAAAGCTTGACCTGAGAATGCAAAAACGGAACAGTTCCGTGAGGCTTATTTACTCTCATAATTGGATAAATATCCATTTTATAAAAGAAACAAGGCTGATATTTGACATATTATTGGATATTGAAGAAGCAGTAGCCATGTGCTGTCCTGAGATACTATAGGGTATTTTGATTCATTGTGTACAGTATGTAAATCAATCTGATTTTACACAGAAATACAAATATCTTGGGATAGTAAGTTTTACTGTGCATTGCTTTTATTATCAAAAAACCAAAAGTGGGAACACAGGCACTCATTTCATGCTGTATTTTCCTTGCCCAAATGTGCTACCAGTCTGGTTATATAGAAGCAATAGATATTCGCGGTGCACTCCTGGGTCTTGCAAACATTATTTTATTATAATATGCAAAGGCCTTTGCATGTTATAATAAAATAATGTTTGCACCAAGAATTTCTATTTTCATTGTGTATATATATATATATATATATATATATATATATATATATATATATAAATATCAGTTATAATATTTATTTCTTTTGAGCATGTAAAACTGTAAAACTACTTAGTTTTTCATAAATGTCACTAAGATTACCATAATGTAAAAATTAGCTAAGTAATAGTATGTTTGTGTGTAAATGGCTAGCTACAATGATAAATTATAAGACTTGACATGTATGGCTTATTTAATAAGATGTGCAAAAATGTGTCTGAGCTGTTTTGTCTCAACCAATCAGATGTTTCCTTTTTATTGGTCTACTCCAGTTAAAAATTTTTAAAAAGACATCTAATTGGTTGGTGCAGGTTTTCTGGGCATAAGTGTGCACCTCGTATTGAATAAGCCCTTATTAGGGCTGTCTAGGGATATTTAACTTAAAATATATATATTAAAATAAAAATCTAACAATGTAGGAAATATTATATACAACTGGAAAAATATCTAAACAGATAATACTTCTATCTTTGCCAATACACAACTTATATAGCTTAAGATTGTTATCAGATCCCTCTAGAAGTTAATTGCAATAAAATACATCACATTAATTAATTGCTTTAAAGAAAAATGAAATACATAATCTAGGTTAAAGTTCCAAATATCACAGAAATATTTAGACAACAATCAGACAGGAAGAATTACCTTTTGGTTTAATCTTTCATTTGCATTTTTTGGTGTATTATCATTGAAACACAAATGTGACAACAATTTATTTTTTTCTTATTGGATTCACTGAAAAATTGAAAAGAATTTTGCAAAATTTTAGTTAAAAGGGATGATGTGCTGCCCTAGAGCTGTTGTTTTAAATCTCCCTGTCTCCCCTTACAACCTCCCTGATCTGAAATGTAAACATCACACATCTGTCATATATAAAACATTTCTATCGTTACCTGAAGTATTTTATTCTGTTTACAGTGATTAGTACAGATGTTCTGCAGTCCAATTTATTTAAATAAATACAAAAATAAGATCCAAAAATGTGTGGGTCAGTGTTGGAATAAACAATTAAATACACATTTAAATACTGAGGGCCATAATTAAAAAGTTTGCGATACCGCAGGTTTTCGTTACTGTACAACCGCGCCTGTAAATGTATGGCAAACGTTTGTTAATATACTATGCGGTAGTAAACTACTGCAATGGTATTCTATGTGGGATCGTAAATCTACAATTGTGGTTGTAGATTTATGATTGCTATTGGACATTTACAATTGCTATTGTAGATTTACAATAGTGATCGCATATTAATGATTATCATAATGATCATTAAAGATACGGTATCGCTAAAATGCAATACCGCGCATTTATAAACATGGCCCTAAATCTCTGAACAAAATGTGATGTGAAGTAAACTGAAGAGTGAAAGGTGTTTCTAGTCGTGACCAAGTGCCATTAATTAACATGAAGCATCAACTTGCATCTGTTTCTTTTAAAGATAGATGTAATGAGTGTACCAAACAGACCCTACAATTTCTCATCCTACTTGCTAGGAACTGAACTGGAATCTCTATATCTGTGCAGCCCTCACTCTGCGCTTTACCCACCTGCACTATTAGCAAATGCGTGTGGTGAAGTTGCAAAAGTAATATTTAAAAATGCTATTCGATAATTTAAAAAAACAACCAAAAAAACACCCTAGATGAGGGCAAGAATGCTTAGGAATAAGGGCACTGCCTTACATACATATATACATTAGAGAATACATTAAAACATCATTAGGGTATTTTTCCTCATAAATTACATTTCATATGTTCCAATATATTTTATGGATTACCAGAAATCCTGCTTATTACTTTTCACACTCTTGCTGTCAATCTAAGCATTGTTTGGTAATGCCATATAATAAAGAGCAATGGGCATGAGGTCAAAAAAGAAATAGGTGCAGTCTGACATGATACTTTGCACTGTCACATGTAAAAGAGCTGTTTGGGACTGATAGCAGACATAGATAGCATATATGCACAAACTCCCTTAAATTTGATTTTAATCCATAGGGAAAGAAAATGTAAAGCTAAGTCATGTTCCTGAATCTCTGTATTAGACACTATTAATCTTTATGCATGGGAAAAGTCAAAATATTTTATGTGTCAAGAGGATTTTCTAGGTGCACAGCATAGAAGAGTCTTTTGGACAATTGAGTATGGCCTTTCTATCAAGCTGTGTAAATTATACAGAAGGTGATTCACCAAGAGAGACACAAGCCTAAAAATAGCCTAAACAAGTGGCAGTTGTAGCAGTCTCTAGGTTTTTTTTGTTGCAGACTCTAGTTTTTTTTAAAATTCTCGATGGGGCAAGCAATATATTCAGATTTAACATAGGAATAGTGGGACATTAATGGAATTTTTTTAACACCAGAAATAACTAGGCCTTAGGGCTGGAACATATGGGCATGATTGGTTGTGCCAAAATATTGCCCAAATCACTTTAATTCTGATCAGCAGACTACCAATCAATATAACAATTGATGGATATGGAATGCCCCTTATGGCTAAAAGAAACACCTACATTTTCTGAAAGTAGAAAATGTTAAAGGTAACTGAGTTTTCAAGCTCCTCCCACACCTTTATTAACATATGCTCTCCAATGTCCAAGATGAGAAAGAAAATTTGCATCTTTTTTTAATTGGACAAAAAATCTCAACCATGTATAGCTCATTTATTCCCACAAAATATTCAAGGGTATCTCTGCTGGTAAAATATTTTTTCCCATTTGGTTTATTAAAGAACAGGAGGTAAAGGAGCTGTGTCTTACTTCAATAAAACCTGCAGGAGCCAGGAGGGAAGATTCGGAACTTACCCAATCTCTCTCTCCTCTGACAGGTCCTGACGGACTCTGTATGCTATGCACATGCACAAGTGTGGGACCCGTCAGAGGACGCGGCGGGGAAGCAAAGGATTGGGTAAGTTCCTTTAACATTCACAAAGTGTTTAATACATTGTGTGAATGCGTGCAAGTAAGTTGTGATCTGTGACTATTTGGAGTTTTAGGCTGCACACGTTCTAAAATAATTCTAATTCTAACTAGCTCTTAACACTTCCACACTCAGCAATTGTGTTGTACTTGTGTGGGTAACATAGATCATTATAGTATGGCAAGGGCTTTTTAAAAATGATAAATTGTTAAGACAAAATATAGTCTGATAGCAACATTGTACTTTTTTTTTAGTCGAGATATATTCAATGGCAAAGTCTCTGATGCTGCCAATGTAGTTTGTAGACAAGTTCTGGGATGCCTCAGTATGATCCATCACCCAGCTTGTTAAATTCCCTCTCACAAGCCAGAGAAAGCTTCCAGTCTTGGAGCTGCTTTGCTGTAACACTTGCACAAATCTTTAATTGTTTAGTTTAAGAATTGTGTTTTGACCGCAAGGGGAATTTGGCTTGGGCTCAAGAAGTGATAATGATATTTTGCTGCCAAAAACGTCTGCCGAGCTTTCCCTATGTTAATGTGCACTTTCAAGAAGCTCCAATTAACTGCATCAGCACTCTCATAGAAAAATGGGAGAAAGACAGCAAAGGGCTTGTCTTATGCAGAAGACAAAAAAGTTTAAAAATATACAGTGGTCAGGGAATGGAAAAGCTTTATTTTATGAACATGGCTGAAAATGAAGAACATAAAGGAATTTAAAACCTTCCTAATAAAACTTTGGGTTGACATAGGTTATTAAAACACGTAGCAAAAAACACACATCAATGACATGTCCAAGATCATATAAATCAAACAAGATATTATATATAAACTATTGCAATTTAGGGTGGATAGAGGGAGTGAGAATAAGAAGCCATGGTAAAATGAGAAATTGGCCCAGCAATGTTCTCACCCACTGTCATACAATAATATGTTCAAAATTTAGCCAAGCTGTTAATTTACTTTAACCAATCAGATGTTACCTGCCACACTCAATCCTCAAATTTCCTTTTAGCACAGATACCCCAATCTCCACCTGCTCTTCACCTTAAGCTCCTGTTTGCCAGCATGCTTGAAATGCCTCACCAGGCACATTTGCCTCCAGGAATCAGAGCACAAGGTATCTGTGCTGAGGATGAGGGAAAAAAGCTGGAATAGAGAAGGGCAAATAGGGAGATGAGAGAGGAGCAGAATCAGGAACAGAGCCAAGGGTCATACATGGGAGGGTCAGTAAGCCAAACACAGTACCAGGGATAAAGAGAGAGATGTGTTCAAGAAACAAGTAGAGGTAGATTCAGGCAGCAAAGGTTTGGAGCCAAGAGAAAATCATCAACAGGGCAAATAACACGAAGAACATATAGAGCCAAATGCTATAACGGGATGAAGGACTGGAGGAAGGAACTTAAAAAGGGTAGAAAGACCAATCAAAAGGCAAGGAATAAAGAGCAGAAGTCAGAATAGGCAACAGAAATTCAAATCTGCCACCTAAAATCAAAGAACCAATCATGAGGGATAAATGGAGGCAAAAAAAAAAGCCAAAACAGCCGAAGATGTGGAAGACATCAGGAGCCACAGAAACATGTTTTCCTGGGAATTCATTGCGAAATTTAGAAATCCTAAATTCTATAACCTCTAGAGATGGCCAAACCCACTGAAATCCATTCTCCTTGGAGATTTGTGGATTTTGGAAAAAATCAGTATATTAAAAAATCCACAAGTGAAACAATTGAAATCAATTGCAGTAAAAAAAACAAGAAAGTGCTGCCTAAAATTACGGTATAAATAGCAATGGTAATTTGGTCTGGGGAACTTTAAAAAAAAAACATACAGTAGACACATATGATGATATTCCATATATTTCAAGCTACAAGATTATCTTTAGTGAATAAATGGAAATCTGACACTGTTCCATTGATAAGTGAAATTAAAAATAGACTAAATCTTAATAAACAATATGAAGAAGTATATAGTTTAACAAATAACACCCATTATGAATTTGGAGAAAAATGGAAACTATAGTCTTTAGGTAGAGATGTAATGTGGGCTCGATAAAAACCCAGTTTTGAATCGAATCTGAGGGTTTCGAAGTCCCGACAAAACATTCAGAACTTCCGAATTTCACGGAACCCGAATTTTTTAAAAGTAGACGATTTTCGAAAATCGAAAATCGAAAGTGGCGGATTTTCGAAAATCGAAACCTTTAAGTCAGAGGGAACAGAAAGGACCTTTAAGGATTATAAAAACTGTAACAAGGAGTGTAAGAAAGCAATCAAACTAGCTAAAATTAATAATTAAGTTAGGATAGCTGAACAACTATATTAATAGTAAGAAGATGAGGACTGAGTTATAAATAACTTATAAATAAGTTATTTATGGAGGATGGGGATAAAGCAAATGTCTTGAATATTTTTTTCCCCTCTGTATACACTATAGAATACCCAAGTACAGATATCATAGAGTATAGTAGCAATTATGGTATAAAAGATTCAAGTGCACTTTGTTTAACCGAGGATATGGTACAGAAAGAACTAAATAAGGTTAATATTAATAAATCTCCTGGACCGGATAAAATACATCCTCGGGTACTTAAGGAGCTAAGTTCAGTTTTATCTAGGCCATTGTTTCTTATTTTTGCAGATTCCCTCCTGTCCGGGGGTGTGCCTCTGGATTGGAAAAAGGCTGATGTTATTCCAATATTCAAAAAGGGTAATCGTTCAGAGCCGGGTAATTACAGGCCTGTACGTTTAACTTCAGTGGTGGGGAAGATACTGGAAAGTTTAATAAGGTAACATGTTCTAGAATATGTTTCAAGGACTGACATTATAAGTAGTAACCAGCATGGATTTAGGAGGAATAGATCTTGTCAAACTAACTTGCTTGGCTTTTGATACAGTCCCCCATAGGCGACTAATGTATAAGCTAAGGTCTGTTGGTCTGGGGAGGCACATTTGTACATGGATAGAAAATTGGTTAATGGATAGGATGCAGAGAGTAGTTGTTAATGGGGCTTCATCATTATGGACTAAAGTGGTGTGCCACAGGGTTCTGTGTTGGGGGCCGCTTCTATTTAATCTATTTATTAATGATTTGGAAGTGGGGTATTGTCAGCAATAAGTGGTATTGTCAGCAAGGATTCTGTGTTTTCTGATGACACAAAACTTTGTTGACCATTAAAAACTTCAGAGGATGTGCAGGGGGATCTAGATAGATTTTCACATTGGGCTGCTAAGTGGCAGGTGAGATTCAATGTTGATAAATGTAAGGTGATGCATTTTGGACTTAAAAATCCTTGTGCTGCTTAACTAAAAATGTCTCTGTGTTAAGTGAATCCCTGTTGGAAAGGGATCAAGCAGTCATACTTAAAGGAAGCAAGCAGTGCCAGGCGGCAACAGCCAGAGCCAGCATGTATAAAGTCTTGTATAAAGAGAGGTATAGTTTGAAGGGAGGACAATGTTATTCTTCCTCTTTACAAAGCATTGTTAAGGCCTCACTTGGAATATGGAATCCTGTGTACAAAAAGGACATGTTTGAAATGGAAAGGGTTCAGAGAAGGGCAACTAAATTAATAAGGGGATTGAGGGAGCTTGAATATAAAGAGAGACTGGAAAAGTTACAATTATGTACACTGGAGAAAAAGCGCTTGCTTAGAGCATGTCAGAGGACACGTGGCCATCCCTTAAGACTTGAAGAAAAAAGGTTTAGGCTTCAAGTTCGGAAAGGGATTTTCACTGTGAGAATGATAAAGCAATGGAACTGTCTTCCTGTGGACGTTGTTATGGCAGGTTCATTGGTCAGTTTAAAAAAAAAGCTGGATGAGTTTCTGCAAACAAGGAATGTTGCAAGTTACTGGTATTGATACATAAAGTAGAGTTGATCCAGGGAAATTTCCGATTGCCACCTGGAGTCAGGAAGGATTTTTTTTCCACTTCATAAATTTGGTGGGGATTTTTTTGCCTTCCTCTGGATCAACAGTTAGGCAGGAAATGAGGATATTGCTAGATGGGTTGGACTGGATGGACGTATGTCTTTATTCAACCTCAAATACTATAAACTATAAACTGTGATACATTAGTCACCTATATACTATACCTACTATACTACCTCAAATACTATACTATACTATACTATACTAATTGTTTTAGATTAATGTTTTATAAAGACAAACGCAATGCTTTTCTCCATATACAATGTATATTTAACACTCAATAAAAACCGGTACCAGAAACTTCATGTGTTTTCTGTTTTGGCATTCTGCATAGTTCTTAAAAAAAAATTTCAATTCGAAATTCCTAGAAATATTGAAAATTTTTACATTTAAAATTTTCAAAACAGTTCTGTGGGTCTGAAAAACCCGAAAAAGTCAGAAATCCGCAAGTGCAAGTTCCGGTGGATCCCTGAAATTCGATTCGGAACCAAGTTAGGGCCCATCTCTATCCAACTCATATTCAGGTTCTCTTTGAATGTTAATAGGAGGAGGAGCGGAGGTGGATGCAATATTGGCTACATGGGACTTGTTAAAGGATAACTGTATTGCCTCAATGCATTTTTTAAAGAATACTTTAAAAAGAATAAAGGTATGCAGCCATCCACATTCATTTTTTTCCTGATTTTTAGCCTCTGTCTGCCTTCAATTAGCCTTCAATTAGCCATGCTGTGAAGGGGGCATAACAATTCTGTCTGCCTCCAACTGTCACTCAAAGATAGCATGCGAGAATAAACTCCTCCACTTACCCTTGATCAGCTTGATTATGTAGGCTGTATCTTAGCAATAGGACATTTCAAGTTTGTTTTACAGGCAGAGGAGGAGGAGAGAGATTGTAACAGACATTCCTCCTCTAGGAGACTGGCTTTTAGCACTCATCTTTGCTGTGTGATATCTTAAGCCAGGTACACACTATACAATCCTTCCTCCTGACCGACCATTCGATCAGTAAGCCAGGAGGAAAGACTGTCTGTTGCGGCAAAAGTAGCCCCATCCGACAGTTAGGCATGACTGATGGCGTGGTCCATAGAGGACCGCACGATCTGTTGTAATTTTCCGACCTGTCAGATTGTTCGTTCATCCGATTCTGCAGTACGAACCGTCTGCGAACAGTCATGGCCACAAAAAGCCGACATACAATAATGTACTGAAATGTCGGTCAGTCGATCTGAATTATTGTATCGTGTGTACCTAAGCTTAAGGCAGGGTAGCATTGCTTAAAATGTGAGGAAGAGATTTCAGCTGCTGGAAATGTGGACATGTAATGGGGGTGATATGAATATAATTTTTTTAAAATTATTGTCCTTTAACACATTTGATTGAGGCAGGTAATATTACCTTGATTGTTTGAGCATTAGTATAAGGGCCAATGAATTTTGTTCCTAATTTAAAAGAAGTTTTGAGTAGAAACCTCAGTATGATTATGGTCAACAAACTTTTTCTGTTTGTCTGAGCTTGTTTTAAGTTTGATTATAACTGGCCCCAGATTTGAGATATGTGAGAGAAAAAAAACATCTAAAGCTGGAAATTCCAAAGACACATCTGAGAAAATTTGTAATGCAATGGTACCTTACTGTACATGGCTGTTGGACCTAGGAAATAATCTGAAGAACACGTACGCTAAAACTTGTTTAAATACCAACTTTCCTCAACATCAAGCTATTTACCTGCTTCCACGTTGAATTTTCGAGGGTTACCAAAATCGATCACCACATTAGAGGGTTATTGCAGAATACAAGTTACCAAAAGTTGCATTCAACTATGGCCGAATTTGAGGGTGAGTAAACACCAAATTTGAGAGTTGTGGCCAAATTCGAGGGTTACCGAATTGCTGCACTCAAGGGTTATAGCCAAATTCGGGGGTTACTAAATGCTGCATACAAGGCTTAATAAACACCCAATTCGAGGGTTATTGCTGAATTTGAGGGTTACTAAATGCCACATTTGAGAGTTAAAGCTAAAGTTGAGGGTTATCAGCGGATTTGAGGGTTACCGAATGACGCATTGCAGGGTTATGGAGTGCTAAAGTCGAGGGTTATTGAATATTCGATAATTATTTTTAAAAATCCTCAAGTTCTAACAGTCCAAAATTTCGTAATTCGAACACCCCTGAAAAAGTCCAAGTTCGTACGAACTCATAAACTCCGACTTGAACTCGAGTTTGAGTTCTAGTCCATCCCTAATACCAACCCATACTGCACCAGAAAGGAGACATTTTAATACTGTATATGAATAGACTGAATTACTATAAGCAAATTCAGTGTATGGCAAGAAGAAGGAAGTTTAGAAATAGGGACAAAATGAGCCATCTTACTGAATCTTTTAATAACAACATATTACTGTTACACCACAAGTAACAGGAAAATCAATAATGAAATCCATGAAAACGTCTATGGCTTTTCTGGAATATGAGCTTTCCTAGGAGTTGTACTATGGGCACAAATTGGACAAGTCTTTACATATGCTTTAGCATTTTTAGTAAGTGATGCCCACCAAACAGAGCTAATGTTTCTTTTCTTCAGGAGTGCCGGAAAGCCTGGAATTGAGGACCTATAGACGGGAAAAAAAAGGTACAAATAAACAATTTTGTAGTTTACCAGACAATCTTCCTGCACTGATTTTAAAAGGAGAACCAAACATAATATTTTAAAAATCCTTATATGAAAGAATTTCTCCTCAGAATGTATACTGTACTGTACTTCCTTGTAAGTAATACATTCTGTAAACATGGCTTCCATGTTGTTGCCAGTGCAACTCACAGCCTTTAGAAAGCCATGCGCCCTGACCTCAGTAGTCACTGTCTCTATGCACAGAGTATTTTCTATACAGAATGTTTCTGCACACCAATATAGATGTCCCAGATAAAAGCTTTGAAAGTTGCTTTTTTACCGTGCAGTTTATTACCACCCAGAAAGAATTGCATATAACTTTTCTGGAGCAATACAAAACAGTCAACTTATTTTACTAACTTTTTAAAAAATTCGGTTCCTTGCAAAATATAAAGTAACTGTAAAGTTTTATCTAGATCACTGTTTCTAATCTTTTCAGATTCATTTTTTTCTGGTGATTTGCTGTTGGAGTATAAAACAGCCAATGTAATACAAATTTTCAAAAAGGGTAGTCATTCACAGCCTGATAACTATAGATCTGTAAGCCTAACTAGAAACATTGATACGGGATCATTTCCTTGACTTTGTCTCCATAACTTATCTTATTAGTAGCAGTCAGCATGGATTTATGAGAAATATATTGTGTCAGACAAATCTACTTGGTTTTTATGAAGAAGTAAGAAAGAATTTAGATTCTGGCATAGCAGTGGATGTATTCTTGGATACTGTGCTACATAGGTGACTAATGTATCACAGTTTATAGTTTATAGTATTTGAGGTTGAATAAAGACATACGTCCATCCAGTCCAACCCATCTAGCAATAGCAGGATAAACAATGGTGGAGGTGCACTCTACCCAACTATGGGTGCAGACGCCTCTGTAGGTTCTTCCCTTAGGAACCAGTGGCTTCGCAGGAAAAAAGAGTAGCTGAGGGTCGCACTCCAAATCATTAAGAAATTTTTATTATGAACCACACATATTCACGTCATAGTATTTGAGGTTGAATAAAGACATACGTCCATCCAGTCCAACCCATCTAGCAATATTCTCATTTCCTGCCTAACTGTTGATCCCGAGGAAGGCAAAAAAAAACCACCAAATTTATGAAGGGGGAAAAAATTCCTTCCTGACTCCAAGTGGCAATCGGAAATTTAAATGTATAAACTGAGCATTGTTGGCCTAGAAAAAAAACATTTGTACATGGATAGAGAACTGGTTGTTGGATCACAAACAGAGAGTAGTGGTCAATCAAGCTACATCCATGTGGACTTAAATGGAGTACCTCAGGGTTCTGTCCCGGGGCCACTTCTTTTTCACCTGTTTATAAATGACTTAGAAGGGGGCATTGCGATCAAGGTCTCTGCCTTTGCTAGAGAAAGGAAACTTGGAAAAGCGACATTTAAGTGGGGATATAATCACTTTATATAAATATATTAATGGGCCATACAAAAAACTCTCTGGGGCATTGCTCATTAATAGGTCATATCATAGGACTCATGGACATTTTTTAAGCCTAGAAGAAAAGTAGTTTAATATTCTTTAAATTGGAAAGATTTCTTTACAGTGAGAATGGCCTGGATAAGTTTCTAAAACTAAAAAATATTGAGAATTACTGGTATTAATGCATATAGATCTGGTTGATCCAGGGATACTTTCCGATTGCCGTTTGGAGTCAGGAAGGAATTTTTTCCCCCTTTTTTAGCTGGTTTTTTTTGCCTTCCTCTGGATCAACTGTTAGGTAGGGTTAAAAAAAAAAAAAGGGAATAGGTTGGACTTGATGGACGAATGTCTTTATTCAACCTTAATTACTATGTTACTATGTAATGGTGAAACTGTGGAACTGTCCCCCAGCCGATGTAGTAATTGAATCGCTTTAAAAGTGGGCTGGATAAGGTACTAAAACTAGAAAAAATGGAGAATTATTGGTAGTAATATATATACTATAGTCCTGGTTGATCTAGGGATACTTTCCAATTGCCATTTGGAATCAGGAAGGATTTTCCACCATTTTTAGGTTTTTTGGGGGGTTTTTTTGCCTTCCTCTGGATCAACTGTTATGTAGGGTTATAGAGGAGGGTTTAAAATTTAGACTAGACGGACATATGTCTTTCTTCAACCTCAGTTACTATGTTACTATGTATTGTATCTTTTCATGGGACAGTTTAGACAATAATGACTGTGTGTTGAGTTATTTTGAGGGGGCAGCAAATGTATACTGTTATACAAGCTGTACACTGCCTACTTTACATTGTATTAAAATGTCATACCTTCAGTAATCATCCATGAAAAGGTATAATAAAATATCTGTTGTATTCAATTAGATCAACTGGACTTGAAGTTTAGTTCTTGAAGACGTTTCGCTAGTTATCCGACTGGCTTTCTCAATTCAGAATGACTTGTACAAGAATCTGTGGCAATTATGTACCCTGGAAAATCCCAATTAGCATATCACAGCCAAGTGTTAAGGGCGTGATTAGATAGTGGCTAAGAGGTGTTATAGAAACGCACTGGTCGGTGTATGGACATTGAGGTATCATAAACCTGAGGCCAATGGCTGCTCGGTAAGATCTCAGTATTTATTACAATACTAAAATCTTTGAATAGAGGAGGGCTCAAACTGCTTCTTTTGTCAGCGATTCTGTTGCCTTCGATCAACTACGATGACTAACTTGATCAATTCATCAGGGGACTTAGGTGATGGATGATTCACCAGAACATCCTTGATGGAATCTGAAAGACCAATCAAAATTGACTATTAAGTGCAGGGTCATGCCATGGTGTACTCACGTCCCACCTAAGAAACTCAGAGGCATATTCTTTGGCAAACTACACTGGCAAATGGGTCTTTACTTGGATTCGGCCATACTACCAAGATCTGGATAAGCATATAATATGGCCATGAATTTAAAGAAGTCATTTGTTCATCATTGATGGATTTTCTGGTCCTAGACCAAAGACCCACATTTGAGGATCCCCAGAGAATATTTCAGGCAATGGTACTTTTGGTTTCATGACTAGGGCTGAGGCTGAGCCTGGGGCCTGCACTGGCTGATGAGTCTCTTGAATTGAATCCATCTGAGCCAACAGATTGACTGCAACCTTCAGACAGTGAAGCTGTGCCTGAATTCCTTCCATAGTGGCCTGTTACAATGTAAAGCTCTGATAATCCTCAATTATCCTTTAAGCACATAAACCCCAATCTCCACCTCTATATTCACCTTTACCCAAGCTGCCATTTGCCAGGACACTTGAAACACCTCACCAGGCATGGTTATCCCCAGGAGTTAGATCGCAAGACATTTCTGCTGAGGCCAAGGACACTTAGGGCTAGGACCCACAATAGGTTTTCATGAGTGTTGCGTTCACCTTCTACGTTTGCGTTTTGCTTGTGTATCCACTGTAAAATGTAAATTGCAGGAACTAAGCCCCATTATATCCAATCTAATGTGTTGCGCTTTTTTTGAGTTTTGAAAGAGCATTCGATCACCATTTTTTTAGTGTATTTTTAATCATTGCACAGATTCGCATATAATGCAAGTCAACTAGAGAGCAAAAATATTGCATGCAAATGAATGTATGTGCGATATTGTGCTCTATTTTGAAGAACATTTCATCTATTTTGATGTCACTTCCTTTGGTGCGAGATTTGGTGTGAGGGAGACAGGAATAGTGGCGTGGGTGTTTGTAGGAGAGTGTTTTGTGAAAATTTTTTAAAAACTGCTGGCTGTGTGTGCATACTGCTGCAGGGTTGTACAGTGGCAGTAGGGGAGTTGTTGCCGCAGACTGGAGTTGCTGACTTTGGGCCTTTATGTATAAATGAGTATAAATTCAATGTGGCCATAATTGCAGAGGAATATCTGTTGTATTCAATTAGATCAACTGGACTTGAAATGTAGTTCAAGTCATCCGACTGGCTTTCTCAATTCAGAATGACTTGTACAAGAATCTATGGCAATTATGTACCCTGGAAAATCCCAATTAGCATATCACAGCCAGGTGTTAAGGGTGTGATTAGATAGTGGCTAAGAGGTGTTATAGGAACGCCCAGAGTAAGGTGTTAAAACAGCATTGTACATGGCAGACAGTTGGTGTCGAACCCCCCCACCTCTATAGATATGGAGCGAATCATGGATTTCAAGGGTTTTCCGGAATTTCCAAATTTCCAAATCTTTTCCGAATTGCGGGTGAAAATTTTAGAAAATTCTAAATTTTTCAAAATTCTAGAAATTTTTAAAATTCTGATTGTATACAATCAGATTCTTTCAGAAATAATCCAATTTGCATACTAACTAGAGATGGTCCGGATCGCGGATCCGAACCCGTTTCCATGGCGGATCTCCGAGATCTGCGATCGTGGATTTTCCGGAATTCCAGATTTTTCAAACCCACGTTTGAAATTTTTTGAAGATTTTTATGTATCAAATTCCCCGATGGCAGCTATTTTTATCCGTGATCCAGCGCCGCTCCTACCATGAAGCAACCTGAAACAGTTGCTCATGGCGCCCTCTCTATCCCCCTGTACGTACACCCACAGCACCCTCTCTATTCGACCGGAACATACACCCACAGCAATGTGTGTGTGTGTGAGAGTGTGTGTGTGAGAGTGTGTGTGTGAGTGTGTGTGTGAGTGTGTGTGTGTGTGTGTGAGTGTGTGTGTGTGAGTGTGTGTGTGAGAGTGTGTGTGTGTGAGTGTGTGTGAGTGTGTGTGTGTGTGTGTGAGTGTGTGTGTGAGAGTGTGTGTGTGAGAGTGTGTGTGAGAGTGTGTGTGTGTGTGTGTGTGTGAGAGTGTGTGTGTGAGAGAGTGAGTGTGTGAGTGAGAGTGTGTGTGTGTGAGGGGTCCATCTTGTCTGTAGGGCCCATCCTTTGTTCACAACTGCTGACAGTAGCCAGCGATAACAATTGCCGACAGCTCCTACCATGCCCCTTGCACCGGAACAGCTGTGGACTGGGACTAATCAGTGACATCCTGATTCCTGATGTAATTGGTGCAGAGTCCAGACACTGACACTCTCTGCTTGAAATTGCCACGATCAACAAAAGTAAGACAGTGCAGCGCCGCTAGAACAGGTTTTGGGAGGTAGGGGGGTGGGACATACTGTAAGCGTAATTATTGTGATTTGTGAGAGTGCATTTTCAGGGGGCTGCCTACCTATTTGTGTGCTGGGGTTCACCTACCTACTTGGGGCCTGCCTACCTATTTTGGGTCTGGCTACCTACTTGTGTGCTGGGGCCTACCTACCTACTTGGGGGCTGGGATCTACCTACTTGGGGGCTGGCTACATACCTACTTGTCTGCTTGGGTCTACCTACCTACTAGTGTACTAGGGCCTACCTACTTACTTGGGGGCTGGGACCTACCTATCTAATTTTGTGCTGCACCTACCTCCCTACTTCAGCCCTCTTGCTGAATAAAAGAGAAGACGGCACCAGATAATTCCGTGTTTCAAAGTATTGAAAGGTTTTGACCAAAAAAATTAACTAAATGACTTGTTGATATGATGGGGACACAGTATATAACAGATATGATGGGGACACACAGTATTTAACAGATTGCTCTTCCAAACATATATTTTGCTGCAGATATTTTTTAAATATTTCTCTTTGACTAAAGATATGTTGGATATTATTAAAAGGAATTTCATATGGCTAGGCTAGCTTTAGCTGGTTTGTTAGGTTAGGTCAGCGCCGCTCCTACCATGACGCAACTTGAAAAAGTTGCTCATAGCGGCATTGTACTGTCTGTGTTTTTTGAAAAAGAAAGCCGGCATTTTCCCCCGGCCGTAAGACTCGGGTAAGGCAAGCGGGACTCGACCCGGACTCAGCAGCGCTGGTGTGTGTGTTTTCTACACAGCTTTGGTGTACTCCTTGCCATGCTGGGTGTCCCTCATCTGTCTCATCCACGGTCGGTTACAGTAAGGGAAATTTTTTTTAAAAATTAAGTTGCCAGCTAAATTGTTTTAGGAGTGCTGAAACTCCTTCCTGGCAGCAGGGTCGGACTGGCCTGCACACAGATAGACACACAGAGAAAGATAGACACACAGAGATAGTTAGATGATAGAAAGGTAGGTCGGTTGATAGACAGAGATACATAGGTAGGTAGATAGATGATAGATAGCACAGATACATAGATAGCACAGATACATAAATATCAGAGATAGATCGATAGATAGATAGTAGCGATAGCAGAGAGAGATAGATAGCCGAGAGAGATGGATAGCCGAGAGAGATGGATAGCCGAGAGAGGCATTCAGAGTTGTTTCAGGTGCCAAAAACCCTAGGGACACCCCTGCCGTGATCCTGGGTATAAAAGGCAGCTAGACAGGTGCCATTTTGTTAATGTGTTAAAGTGAGTTTAGTGGACACCTGACAGTGTAGGAGTTGGAGAGAGTTTTTTTCCTGCTTTTTGAGCTTTTTGTGTGTGAATTTCAGTGTGGTGGACTAGCACTTGTTGTTAACCACCTCTGTATTCACACAATTTGGGACTCAAAAGTCATTTTAAGGAATAATCCCCCCCTATAAGTTTTTTGGACCAATTTAGTGTTAGACCTTTTAGAGGTCTAAGGGCCTAATTGAAAACACGCAGTATCACACTTTTGCGATACCGCACGTTATTGATAATGTGCGACCACAGCCATAAATTTACCCTGAACATTCATTAATTAACAAACCAATTCTGGAGGGCCAAAACAGTGGTCTGGATGCCAAAACCACACGCCAGACAGTACCCCCTTTATGATAGTGCACTTCTGGCGCTGTACGAGCCCATTGGAATGCTTCAAATCCAGGGACAAGCGCAGTATTTTTAAGGGGGTGTGTGTTTCTGAACAAGTACAGTAGGAAGTTCATGACTAGAGATGGACTAGACCTGAACTTGAACCCAAGCTTTAACAGTTTGAATGGACCCAAACTATTCCGGATTTTGAACTTCCGAACTTTTAAGGATCATTGAATTTTCGATTATTATAGAATGTTCAAATTGATGTTCCTCAACTTTAGGGCTCCATAACCTATACAAGAAATAGATGTTCACCTACCCCCTCCATTAGCGGAGCCCACGTCAGTGACCTTTCAGCACTGGTGCCGCAGTCCTTGAAAACATATACACTGCAAACAACAGGTTCAAGCTGGAGGGTTTTAAACTTTGCTTTTATTTGTAAGCAATTCTGATTTAATACATTAAAATATTTCAGAAAAATACTAATTGGTAACAATCAGATTGGTCTGTTCCCCGACCATTTCCGAGGTATAATTTTTACCAAGTTTATACTTGGTAAAGTATAACTTGGCATACTTTCCGATTGCTTCCGATACTTTCCGATTGCCATTTGGAGTCAGGAAGGAATTTTTCCCCCCCTTTTTAGCTGAGGTTTTTTGCCTTCCTCTGGATTAACTGTTAGGAAGGGTTAATAAAAAAAAAAAAGAGGGTGGATAGGTTGGACTTGATGGATGTATGTCTTTATTCAACCTTAATTACTATGTTACTATGTTACCAAGTTTTTTAAAATTCCCTGAAAATTAGAATTTTCGAAATTTCTAGAATTTTGAAGATTCTCGAATTTTCGAAAATGTCCAGCTGCAGTTCGGAAGAAATTTGAAAAGCGGAATTCCAGAATATCAGAGCTATATGACAAGGGCAATACCAGATATTTACGATGCTCATTGGACCAAGCTGATTTGCAATATAGCAAGTGAACTCTTTTAAGATGTCTGGGCCACAATGACAGAAAAGCAAAAGGGCAAGAAAGGAAAATAGATATATATTTTATTTATGAATTGTTCAATATCCTTATGTAATCATTCTTATAGTAGGCACTTTATTAATAAAAATAACCATTCATTATGTTAGTTGTATGGCAATGCAATTGATTAGCAATGCATAAGATTCTGTAGTAGTGTAGAACTAATGCATTTCTGTTTGTGCTTTCCCCTTCTTGTTCCATGTTTTTGTAGTTAATCATTATGCACATAAATGTTTTTCATTTACGCCTGTGAAGGTTCTCATTCATCCAGGTCATGGTATTCTGTTGTATTCAATTAAATCAACTGGACTTGAAATGTAGTTCTTGAAGACGTTTCGCTAGTCATGCTGTTTGCATTTTAAACAGTTCAAAATATTTGTGAAAGACAACTTTAAGAGAGATCTCAATGCAGAGAAAGAGGACACACGCAGTTGCTCTGGCATCAGGAGAAAGTTTGTTATAGATATGCTACAATGCTGGCCTTCTTAAGACCAATGATGGAACTAGCTGAGTGAGTTTAATAATTACCGGTTTTATAGAAAGAACATTCGTTTTCAAACATACGTATTTATATTGTTTCTGTTCCATAGGTCTGAGGATAATATTGTTGTGGAGGATGTCCTAGAATCAGGATGTCCCAGTATATCCGAAGGTTTCCATTCCTGAATCTGAAAATCTGGACACAGACACGTCTGTCGCTGCATATCCCCCTGCAACAAAAACAGCAGAAGACCATGATTATCCAGGTGCTGCTCCACTAACCAGTTTCCAAACATGTGCAATGATCCTGACAGGCAGAACTCTGAGGTGCACTACTAATTACCTGTGCCACTGCAGGTGAGTATATTCAATCATGTTAAGTTCATAAGTAGGCACACTCACTTAAGTCTTCAAAAAATATTAATTTATTCTAGTGCTGAAAAACAAAAACGCCAAATATACACACAGACCATGATTATCCAGGTGCTGCTCCACTAACACCTGCTACTAGTGAAGACCATGCTAGAGAGCCTTAATCTTCAAACTCATCAGCCTCTTGGAGACCATCCATGGCTCCTTCCAGATTTTCTTTGAGTAGAAAGCACAAAAGCAAAAAAAAAGGAGGACCCATTGATTTTAACGATACAAGATTTTCCTAGAGAAGAAAAAGAACAAAGAAAGGAAATAAAAGATCTTAACAAAGAGGTTGGCTTACAAAGATCTCACATATTTCCCATGGGTTTGGTGCCACTACTTGATAAAGTACAGGATAAGAAGTGGTTTTCTCTAACATTTGGTGTGATGGAGGCCACTAGATCACACGTCCCTTCTGTGCCAATTTCACAAAAATCACCAGAGCATGAATCATTTCAAAAAAGATCCCTACAGCATGATTCATTACCATCACCAGAGTATGCAAACAATGCATTCTTTCTCTTATAGGTACCCAATATTACCATACAAAGACCACAACAACCCCATATTTACCCCAACGAATAGGAACCACACCTGCATTGTGAAAGTTCACAGTTTTCCCCACAATATCATTCTTACCAAGCACCATCTTCTCAGTCATATCCACAGTCAACCACATATACAGCAGTCATCCTTTCAGAATATGCAACAACAGTGGCAACATCCATCTCATTCACAACTTTTCAACCCCACCTCTGAAATTTCTTCAACTATTTCTTCAAGACCAATATCTTATGTGGAACTGTTCCACAGCTCACAACTCCTCGATCATCAATATCCGTACCTTCTCCCTCTCTAGACATTTCAGAGGGTATGTTTCCCGAGGATTATAGGGACTCTGAATAGTTCTTCTTGTACAATGATACAACATGTTTTTATTATTTTTATTATGTTTATCTGGAATGGCCAATTTCTTAGTTTAAAAAAGGGGAGAAAAAGGTGCCATAGTTAATGTGCCTGCTGTAGAAAGGTAAATCTACATTGGAACCAGAAACACACAAGACACACACGTTTGTTTTGTTCATGAATCAGCTTTTGCCACAGCAGTCTGCATGTCTTCAGCACAATTCTTTGAATGGTGGCTCTCCCCATCCTGAACTCCAGGTGCAGAGAACAAAAAGAGTGTCCAGTTGCAAGAAATCTAGGAAACTAACACTGAAAGTGTAAGTATTTCAACAGAAAAATACTTCTTCGGAAAGTAATATCTTCCTTTTTAAAAGCATCCTTTATAATGTCCAATAGATCATCAAAACTGGTTAAAAAAAAGAAGAGGGGGGATTAAAATGAGTATCAACACAAACAACAAACATTCTACATTGCATTTTGTGAAAGGGGTTGGGAATGACAAACACCTGCCTTTCTATAGGCATTCGAGCAGGACTGAAACTTCTGAGGAAATTATTAAAGGGTATGTCCATCCATTTTACAACTCTCTTTGTTACTGTCTTATTGAAGATCAGGAGGTAAATGCGTGTAAATCTTGCAGGAGAGCAGGAGAACTTACCCGCGGATCGCTCCACCGCCGGCTTCTCTGACTGCGTCCACGCTCTTTCGCACTGTGTGCACATGCCTTAGATAGCGCATTTAACTCCTTTCTTCAGTAAGACAGTAAAAAAGAAAGTTGTAAAATGGATGGACATACCCTTTAATAATAATAATAAAATTCTCTGAGGTCAGAGAATTTGGAAGGGCATCCAAAGTTTGCCCTTCCAATGAATAATTTTGGGCAGCACCTTAAGCAGATCTCAAGCAGAAATCTGCTCAAGATAGATAGTATAAGGTGATACATCCATATTTTTAAGTCATTAATATAGTACAATAAAGCGCAATACATGGTATTCAGAGTGTTATGCTATAAAATATTATTCCTAGCTTGCCCAGTCCCAGCTAAGGTACATACCAGGAAAAGTTGTTGTACCCCATGAAACAAGGTATCAGAGATATCTTGTTACATGCTGTGTCATAGCATGGTGCAAAATAAGGCTGCGATAATGAATTGTAAAAACCCTTACAGACTCTGGCATAGACAAAACAGTTTGATTAAACAGTAAGCTCCATGGGCTTAAGGCAATTTATTTAACATCTTTGCGGCATAGAAATAAAAACATAGATTGTGAGCTCTTCTGGAAATAGAATTTTTTTAAAAAAACATATAATTATATTTTGTGTACTGCTATGCATTATGGGATCGTGATTGAAAGCACCCAGGCAAAACTGGAAAAAGTCTGGAAGGTAGAGTGCACACTATTTGTTTACCATTTCAGATGTATTTTGTTTTGTTTTTTTACAAATAACTAGAGCTGTCCGGAACTTTGCAAAATCCGGTCCGCTCGAGGATCCGCGAATTTTCGAAAAAATTCGAAAATCCGCGAGCGGACCCATCAAAATGAAAAATACCCTCGAAATTACGAGATTTTTCTTATTTTCGAAAATTTTCGAAATTACGGGGTTTCGTATTTTCGAAAATATAATATATTTATATGATATAAGAGTATATAAGATAAGTCTGAAGTTTTGCCTAAATATTCCACTGATTGAAAGTTTCAGTTATTTGTAAAAAAAAAACCAAAAAACATCTGAACAGTAGACAGATTTTTTTTTCCTGTTCCAGAAGTAGTAAGGGGTAAAGTTTCATTATCCATTTATGGCCTCACCAGCCAGAATTACATTAACGACAGTGCATCTGGAACGAAGGGTATTTTCATGTTTTATATAAGTCTACTCCAAAGAAACATCCACTTCATTATTAATTTAATAGCCATGTTAGATTTTTTTTAACATCCCTCTGGTTGTTAAAGTGTGACCCCCATGTTGATGTTTGTTGCAACATGCATCTAAACACTAAGGCACTGTGTTCATGAAAACTGGGATTAATAAAATATAGCCATTTGTTTAGATTTGACAATTGTTTAATCTGATGCTATTGTAATTCTGCTTAATCTGCTAGGTAACACTGACTTCTTTATACACACTCACAGGTGCCCTCTTCTAAAATAGATCAGATGCAGGGATCATATGCAGAGTTTGTGTTTTGCCCTTTACATGGGAATTAACTCCTGAAATATACTGGCTTTATGCACATCTGCTATTTATAGCTCACAGAAGAACATTTTTAAAGAACTGAACCTATGTATGGAATGATGTATTGACTGCACCCAATAAGATTCCTTATTCAGTGATTAATGTAAAGTTAAATCAATATTTAATAACCAGTTATATCATTTTTTAAGCCCAGAGGTTTGTATCTCCATAAAAACCCATCTTCTACTGAAAATATATTAAATATGAAAGAAGGCAGCAATATTGCTTCCTATTTTAGCTGAACTTAACTCAACTGTTACTTTCATTATAGCTGGTAGAACATTGGACATTTTGCATGGTGAATTTTGCTTCTGCATACAATTGTTCCTCTTTAGTGAGAAACTTTTTCCTGTGGGGAATTTTCTTAAAGATTCTGTCTGTCATCTTTTAAAGATCTTTACAGTGTGTATCCAGCTTAAAGGGCATGTCCATCCCCCAAAATTTAGATTTAAAGCCAATCACTGACACCGCTGCCGGTCTGGTCCCATTCTGCTGTTTCTAAGTATACTTAGAAACCTCACAAAATGGTTTAACCCTTGCAAGGGGGGGGGGGGTAATTAGCTTACATTTAAATTTTAGTTTGCTGGTAGTGAACTCGCACTCCTCCTCCCAGAGTCCCAGAGCTGCTGGTAATAGCAACATTGTATCTTTTACTTCAGTGATGCTAATCAGCATCTGAAGTAGAAAATACAATGTTGCTATCAGAGCTTTGCTTCAGCAGCATGGTAAACTGGATAGGAGATTGTGATTTAGAACAGTCAATGAAATCTCAAAATCGAAATCATTAATCCTCAAATATTCAGTGAGGAACCTTGAATATAAAAGAACATACAGAAAGATAGTTTGCTAAGTTTTGGTTATATGCAACTGTTCCCCAGATCATTTCTTAGGATGCTAAGCCATTTACATTAACATACTTTATTGCTATTTATACCTTCGAAACCTTCAATTTAATAGGAACTTTCAGATTTTTATCTCCCACTGATTTTTATGGGAGATTTTGAAATTTCCACATTTTTTCCATATTGGCCACAGCAGGGCATAGCATAAGCTATAAAATCAATATTTTTGATAGAATATGTAGAATGCCGACATATGTGTAATATAAATATCTACAAAACAATGTAATATTGCAGAGGAACACTACTTACGAGACCACACGCCTGCGATGCAGTATTTATTGCACCCCGGTAGTACATTGTAGACACGGGTTGGGTAAGTAGCGTGTTTATTAAATAGTACCACAAAATTCAATGCAAAAGGTTTCGAATTGGGTGCAAGACACAGTTTCGAAAAACTCGATTTGGGTGGAAAACTAGTATTCAAGCTTTATTTTTGTTTTTTCCCATCTTTTTTTTATCTTGGTTCTGAACTTTAGAGCTAAAAGCACAATCTATGTAATTATTCATCATATGGGTATTTTCAGTCCCGCACATGCATGTTCTTTTCCTTTATGATAGCAGTTTTTTCTAAAGCACTGGGTATCAGTGCATTGGGTTACTTTTACAGTTCAGGATTTTATAACAACTTTTATATAGTGATTGTGTATTGATATTGTGCAGGGTTTTTTTTGTATAATATCCTCTTAGCTACACAACTGAGTTACAGTTGTAAGAATTTAAACAACTGTTGTTCCCATTATGAAAACAAACAAACAAAAAAAAACACTTGTACATTTTATAGAACAATTTTATTACCCACTCGATAAAAAGTACATAAATGAACTAGCATTAAAGTTTAAGATGGTGCATTTACACTGGTGTATTCTGCTCTAAAAACTGATTTTGCCATAGAAGGACAGAGTAACAATGTAAAGTATTTTTGTTAACTCTGTTTACTTTATATAACATTCTCCACCCGCTGTGTTCCCACTACTCCCCCGCCTATCATATTCTATAGGGTTTTTCCTTTAGGAATGCATCCTGAAGTTTGGCAAGTTCTTACTGAAGTTGACATAAGCAGATAAATGACTCAGAGAACACATGCTCTAAGCCTGCCATGTATCAGTGGAGACAAAATAAACAAGCAGCAGCGAACAGGGACTAAATGGAAAGCAGGTTTACATAAAGTAGCTTTTATGAGAAGTCTGAGAATGCATAGGTGACACTCCACAAGTAAAGTATGGGCTCAGACTCTGTCCTTTAGTTTATTGTATAAAAATGCTTCAGTTGATAACATCTTGGAGCTCACTAAAAGGCTTTTAACAATTTATTCAGTTTTTTTTCCTAAAGTTTGACTCTTTCCCTTCGATTGTGTTTCACTCCCCCATCCCCCCACCCCCCCCCCCCCAAAAAAAACATTGTGGGTGCATGTTGCTGATAACATTGTGGGTGCATGTTGCTGATAACATTGTGGGTGCATGTTGCTGATTTCCAAATAACATGGAGTCTGTAGTAAGGGCTTAGTCACACTATGATAACACATACACAGGGTTATTCAATAAAAGTTCTTATCGTTTAAAATGGCGCTAATTTTGCCCCAACCAATCAGATCTTATTTAACATTTGAAAGCTAACATCTGATTGGTTGGGGCAAAATTAGCACCATTTTTAACGATAAGAACTTTTATTGAATAACCCTGCTAGTATGCCATAATGTAGAGACATTCATTTTTCTATACAATTCAATGTGTCCTGCTCCCACCAGTGTTATGAATTTCAGACACCAGCGGAAAATAAAAAAATAATGCTTACTGCATAGAAAATAAATGTTGTAAAATGCACACAGCATTGCATCATAATGCATATGTGTTATCATGCATTTAACAGATCTTTGAAAAGGAAGCCCATGGGGAAAAAAAGGGATTTCTTGTTTTTAGAAAAGCACATTATTTGATCTTGGTGCTCTGCTCATCAAGTTATTTGGTCAGTCGCAGTGATATAATATCTTCAGAAGAGATGGAATACTTTCCTGCCATGCTCCTTCTCATAATGCAGTACTCACGTAGTGTGACCTACTGCATCGCGGGAACGAGGCAGGTAAGGAGCACAGGGGGACACAGCACCAATAGTTAACTCCATGCTAACTCGATATAAAGCGTGGGGCTAACTCTAAATTTTATCCCTGAATCCAGGATAGTAAATCTGTACATGCTGATCTCCCTGGTTATGTTGTCTAATATGTAGCCTTGCAGCACCTGAAATTACTTTCCCCCCCCTGATCTCAAAATTGGCAATATAATAGTTACTTTATATATTATTATAACTACAAATGCACTTTTAAGATAATGAGACATTATAATCATTTTTGAAACCATTGCATGAATCATTCATTAGACTTTGTAGAGAATGTCATTAAAATGACTGCCGTTTATATAAAAAAAATAGTTATACCAGTGATGAAATATCCTTTTTTCCAATATGATATAACCTGCAAAATCCAGGGTTAAAAAGTTTATTAAATACAAGCTGATATTTATTTTATCTAATCATATATTTTTAACAATTGTGTCCTAGGTACATAATAATCAATCTTTTTAAAGTAACATAATGTGACATCCAAAGAACCGACTGAACCGTTTTTTATTTGTGACTGCAAAACGAATGGGCCAGACAGAAACATTGGGGGAGTTTTGGAAGGTAAGTATGGCTAATTATTATTTTAAAGGGCATCTATAGTGGAAAAATGAAAAAAAAATGTTTTCTTTCTATGTGTTCTATAATTCCCCCCAACCCCCAGAGTACCTTTGTTTTCTTCAGTTTTCTCCTCTGTTCCAAGATATGTAACTTAGAAGAAGTCAAGATTTTAATACACCATTCCTGATTAAGCTGTCAATCAAATCCCGTAACAGCATGCCGGTGTAGTATGTGGACTTACACAAGTTTCCCAATGGCTCTGTCCTGCTCACTAAAATGTTTGGCAAATACTGGGTTAAAAACAGAAGTAAAGGGAAGGAAACTTTTACCAATTTATTACCTGACAAAGGGAGATCGGGCTGCAGAGATAAGGCAGGACTCGGGTCTTTCCTAACTCACCACCTCCCACTTCTTATGTAGCAAGTACCTCCAAAACAACCAGGCTTACATACCAAGGGTTTTTTTGTTTACCAAAGATTAAAGTGATGTGTAGGAGGAGCTGTGCAGTAAATCAGACATTGTGCAAGCACGGAGCCACAGAGGAAGGTAAGAATAAGGCAGCTTACACTAATCTTTTGTTATGTTTGGAATAGGGCAATGTATAAATTTCACTATAGATGCCCTTTAAAAGATCATATTGAGATATGCCGGCTACTCTGCTAGTCTCTTACGCTTCATACAGACGTATGATTTTGACACAGACCCCCTACCATGATGCGCTTCCACACAGAATGTCCACTTTGGGCGATAGTCGCACGTGTATATGTGCTCGGTCGGGGGTTGTTCGTTGATCCCCGACCAAACGCATATAAACCCCGTTTGTCACTTGGGGTTTGGGGTTCTGTGTCAGAATTGAACGTCTTTACACAATCCCCTTGTCCATGGTGAAGCAAAAGTTGGTTTAATAGAGTAACATACTAATAACCTGAAAAGTGACTCTACCTTGATCCTGATTGTCAGTCTTTAATATTCCTGAAGCCAGTGGTGATATATTCTATGGTGTCACAGCTTTTCAATGCAACTGGAACCAGGGGTAGGAAAAAGAGCATTGGAATGGCTTTTCAGGATTTTTTTTTCAATTTCTAATACATCTGTTGTAGTGAGTTAGATCAACTGGTCTGGCACTAATTGCATACAACATGACCTGGATGAATGAGAACCTCCACAAACAATTTCAAATATATTTAGAGAAATAAGAGAGCTTTAGCGCATGCTCTCCTCAGCTTTCACTGCACTGAACGGACACCCCCCCCCAGGTCATTGGCTGTGACATCATCCGCTCTCTGAGCTTTCTCTGTGCTCATTGAAACTGGGAGATTGCAACATGCAACATGACAGAGTTACAATCAATTTTAATTGCAATCATTTTGCAATCCGTACAACAGCCCTGCTAATTACATTTATTAAGTAGTACTAGACCAAATGATTTGGCAGTCCAGTTGCCACCTTTCCCCTTAAGACACAAACACATAAAATCTGCATGCTGAAAGCCTGGTTGGCATTACATTAGAAGCAGGATGCATACATCATACAGTACATCATGTAATTGAACTGCCACATAGCCAAAAATGTGCTCAGGCTCAGTCTGTCCCAAGCTCCACAAGATTGCTTTCTGTCTGTCACAGTTTCCTAGACATTAATTACAATCTGCCCAAATCTCCTATAAATTTCTTTAAATCTGTCACAGACTCTTACAGATTGCATTCCATCTGCATACCCTTTAACATTACCCCTTTAATAGACACAATAATAGAAACAACTAAATGCAAAGCTGCAGGGTAAGGATAATGAAGTGAACCTGATCTTAGCACATCTCTGTGCAATGCATTTCTCAATTGTGTACCTATCTGAAGAGGAATGTTAGAGGACATGCATCTGCTCGCAAATTGATTTTAATCTGACAATTCGTCTGTTTCAGTGTGTCAGAAAACTGCTGTCTTCCACCACTTTTGTGTTTTAACTGGCACATAAACATACATACCTTCAGAGCAGATAAATCCGGCTCCACATTTTTGTAATAACCCTTTTTTGTAAGCATTTGAGATGCTGACACCTTGAAAGCTGTCTGAAATCCAGTGGTATGGGACTATTATGTGAGTAAAACTGTAAAAACTGTTTAAAGTGCAATTATCCCCCCCCCCCCATCTCTCTATGATAGTACCCAAGTGAGGACCTACACCGCTAGGTCCTCAACCCTGGATCTTACCTTATTACTTAGACTGAGCCCTGCAAACTCAGCTTTGTAAATCCAGCTCCAGACCTGCTCCCTCCACTGCCCAGTATGCCCGTCTCGTATCAATAGGAAAGGCACGCTCATGATTAACATATATTTATATGAATGTCCAACCTGCGGTCCTCTAGATGTACAACCACAGAATTATGGGAGATGTCGTTTTTGAATATCCAGAGGGCCGCAGGCTTGGACATCCCTGATGTAAATTCTCAAATATATACCAGAAATATAAGTTTATAAATCCCAGTGGGGGATGTGGTTTCTAAGGGACGTTGTCTTTTCTCTCTTTGCAACCTGTCATGCAGAACAACTTCCTGCTGTGTTCTTTTTACAGGCACTTTTGTTACACATTCGTATCTCTCTTTCTTTGTATGTCCCTTTGTACACAATGAGCATTCGCACATAGTACAAAATACTTTTTCTCATACTCAGAATCTGATTAAACTAAAGTTTCTTTTCAAAGCCAAAAAGGTTTTTTTTTTTAATAAACAGCCACCTGTAACAATGTGCTGCCTCCAACTATTTCTTGACGTGGCTCAGAAACTGCATGGTTGGAAAGTAAGAGTTAAATTTTGTAGCCCTTGAAAGCTGTGTACCCCCTGAAGCCCCATGCAGGGGTCAGATACAGGACTGCCGTGTCAAGTTACAAGAATGTGAAGAAAGGGAGATTTAGGACTGGAGATGCCACACAGAAGAGTGTGTTGTTTGTCTGCCTTTGAAATAAGATGCAGCCCAGAGAGCAGGAGGAGGGGTATCAGCACCAAAATATTTCTATGAATTATAGCTTGCCCTTGGCTATGACTTGTGGGGGGTGGAGGTGCTTTCTGGGGATCGCATTTCCACAGGTGTTCTTCTGTTTTTCTTCCAAGTTCATTTTTTTTAGCTTTCTGTCCATCATAGAAAAATGCACTGTTGAAGTGAGCTTTTTATCTAATGATAAAGTTCCAGCCAGCCAAATGACTCCTAAAAAGCCAAGACGTAAATACCATTTCCTCAATCAATGAGATCTCACCCAGTGACCTACAGAGAACCCTCTGTTAGAAAAACATTTCATCAGAAATGACTACAGTCTCTTAACAGGCATTTCATCCGCTTGCCACTTTCAATCCAATTTCCATTATAAAGGAAAGCACTCAGAATCTGTTGAACACTCTTGGATAAATAGGGGCATGTTAGAATGCAGCATTAGCTAATTTGTGCCCCCTTTGTTAAACTACATCTATCAGTAGATGGCTAATGATTAATTTGGGTATTTTTTAGAGTACCAATATGTGTAGAGGTCTGCACATTGGATAATTGCAGGTCAAAGTGGCTGGTGAACAACTACTTTTGGCGACAATCTAATGTGTGTACTGGCTCTCACCATCATCGTTTAGTGATTCGTCCCATCGGATTACTTAAAGGAGAACTAAAGTCACCAGCCAACATTGTCCTAATAGTTAGAGCAAATTCACATATACAATGAGCTGTGTATCACCTCTCCCTTTGCTGTGACTGCTGGGTAATTTATAAAATTAACCTGTGGGTACTAGGGATCAGCTCCTATAATCCACCTATTTGTTTTAGTGAAAATCCTGCCCAGCTAAGTGCAAGCAGAACACTTTAAAGGATGCTGCTGCCTTTCCCCCTAGAAGCTGACAGCCAATCATGTTACAGCTCAGACATCCTTCCTCTCTTTGACACAGAACAGTGATTTCAGTGTAGTTTTGCTTTTCATACAAAAAGAAAAGTAATCTTTGCAGTTTATTTCTTAACTATCATGGATGTAAGAAACAGAAACAGACGGGAAGGCAGTACAACCAACCGACAATTTAGTGTTGTTCCTGTTAGGCTGTTCTTTTTTCCACTCCACATGTTTGCTGGTAAAAAAACTTCTATATTGGTGTAGAGACATCTGAATTGAAAATACTTTCAGGGAGGTTCAATAAATGTTCTTATCGTTTAAAATGGTGCTAAATTTGCCCCAGCCAATCAGATCTTATTTAGCATTTGAAAGCTAACATCTGATTGGTTGGGTCAAAATTAGCACCATTTTAAATGATAAGAACATTTATTGAATAACCCTGTTTGTGCATACAGACAGTAAATACTGGGGTCAAGGGGCATGGCCAATAGGTGCACATTCTCACAAGTCACTTTTAAGACTACATGGTCTGTGAGTTGTACTGGCAACAACATGGAAGCCTTCTTATAGAATATACATTTATGCAAATGCAACTTCCTAGAGACGTATCTTACAATGTATATGCATTCTGAGCAGAAAAGCGAGAACAAACTACTTAGGGACTGCCCAGTAGCTTGTCCGTACAGGTAACCCCATTTGACAATTATTGTTGTGTAACTAGCTTTAGACTTGAAAATCCCCTGCACATATTGTTGCCAGGCATTTTTATTATGGAAATAAATTTTGTCCTGACTGCAGGGACAAAATCCAGAGTCCAACAGTCAGGGCTGAAATCCTGTCCTAGGAACATCTGTGGCAGCGCCGCCCCTTAAAATGCCCACTCTATGCCCTGAAATGCCCCTAACCTCGCCTCTCTGGCCTGACAGGCACTGAAATTATGCTGCCAGAATTTCACCTTGCTTCATGGTAGGGGCACCACTGGTGGCAGAGCTGTATAACAGGTTAGTAGAACTATATGACAGATAAAATGAACAAGTAAGCATTTTACTAAAGGTCAAGCGATAACTAGAGAAAATGTTTTAATGTCAGCAGGAATGTATTTTAAACCACATTCATAACTATGAATTCATGTAGATCTCTCTTTTTACTTTAAATGTATTTTGGATATAAAAAAAAACTTTCATTTGCAGTACATGTCTTTTTTTACATGGAATTTTGTGGCATCTCCAAATGATTGTGGCCACTGCAACAGAAGGTAGTTGAGACATTCTAAGTATTAATCTTTGCCAAGATAAAACAAACTTTGCTTTGGGCTAATATCAAGGTGACAAATGTATTTGCACGCTATCAGGGGTGTTTCTAGGGGCAGTGTTGCCTAAGGCAAATATGTGTCTTACAAATGTATTCTTCGTTCAAGTTCTGTTTTAGCAACAAACTTCTGACATACAGTAGAAGAACTAGGTAATATGTATAATCAGTAATGTTTTTTGAAACCAGCGAGTTTCGTTATGAAAACAAATTTTAAGATTGAAAAATGTAAAAAAAAATTGAAAATGGACCTATACAATTCAATGGGAGTTTAAATAGCAAGTAAAATAGTAAGTAAATTTAAATAGTAAGTTAGTGGTGATGGCTTAGCAACCTGGGAAATGGTCAGGAGAACACGTACATACATCCGAAACTTTTAAAAAAGCTTCTTCACGCACAAAATATTTTCGGCTTTTCACGTTGGTTCACGTATTCAGAATTGAGGGTTCATTTATGCAATATTTCTCGAAATCGATCTGTATATTTGATAATTTCCGAATATTAGATTTTGAAAAATCGATAATTCTAGAATATTAGGTTTCAAAAATTCAATCAGTTCTGAGTCGAAACCACATTTGACTCAAAAAAGTCACTGGGTTTAACAAAAACTTTTAACTCTAGAAAAGCTAATTTTATTTTGTTAAAGGAATAACTCCTACTCATAGACTGAGGGGATTTTTTTCTAGGTAAGTGGACCGCTTTTAAAGGGATATTAAACTATTACATTTCTAAATTTATACCTTTAGTGAACAAGTATTAAAAAAAAAATTAGGTCCAATCCTGCCTGGCTTAATGCCCAGGTAAAAAGGGTAAAGGAAAAAGAAAAAGGCTTTTAAAATTTTTAAATCATAGGGAACTGAACAGGTTAACAGGGAGTATAATAGCTGTAATAAGGAGTGCTAACTAGCTAAAATAAAAGAATAAAGGGTATAAATGAGGAATATTCACTCTGGCTGACAGAGGATATGGTACGGAAACATTTAGACAAAGTTAATATCAATAAACACCCAGGACTGGATGTAATACATCCTCGGATCTTAAGAGAACATAGTCCATTTTTATCTAGACCAATGTTTCTTATCTTTTAAGATTCACTTTTGTCTGGTGATGTGCCGCTGGATTGAAAAAAAAGCAAAAAATGTAATACCAATATTCAAAAAAGGCAGTCGTTCCCAACCTGGTAACTATAGACCTGTAAGCTTAACATCAGTAATAGGGAAAGTGCTGGAAACTTTGTTATGGGATCATATCCTTTAATTTGTCTCCAGAACTGATCTTATTAGTAGTAGTCAGCATGGATTTATGAGAAATAGATGGTGCCAGACAAATTTACTTTCCCCCACAAATTTTCATAAAGAAGTGAGTAAGAATTTAGATTCTGGTAAATGTAGTATACATCTTGGAAATAGAAGCAGTTTAGAGAAGGGCAACTAAAATAATAAAGGAAATGGATGGGGCTAGACTATGCAGGCAGATTAGACAAGTTAGGGCTGTTTACATTAGAGAAATTATGTTTGCGTGGAGAAATGATCACTAAAAAATGGGCCATACAATAAAGTCTTTGGTTCATTGTTTACTTATTGGTCATATCAGAGGACACATGGACATCCTTTGGAAGAAAAGAAGTTTATTCTTTCTTTCCAGTGAGAACGGTAAAACTGTGGAACTGTCTTCCAGCAGATGTGGTAATGGCAAGTTCACTAAATAGCTTTAAAAGTGGGCTAGATAAGTTTCTAAAACTAAAAAATATTTACTGGTATTAATACATATACTGCAGTTCTGGTTGATCCAGGTAACCTTTCCGATTGCCATTTAGAGACAGGAACAATTCTCCCCCCCCCACTTTTTAGCTTGATGGGTTTTTTTGCCTTCCTCTGGATCAACTGTTAAATATGGTCAAAAAGTGGGGTTAAAAAGGAGGGTAAAAAGGTTGGACTTGATGGATGGATGTCTTTATTCAACCTCAATTACTATTTTACCTTGTAGAACTGGAATTTATCCCTAATAATCATCCTAACCAACCCAACAGATAAAACAATCCTCTTCTCCTATACTTGACCCTACCTCTCCTGCATCTGTCTTTGTCTTTTCAATTAATCATTAATATTATTTCTATAGATTGATGGGCAAAACTGTAAAACATACTCAAAGTGAGGTCTCATCATGGATCAATGAAGTCTCAATAATATGTTTTTATTCCTTGAATCTAATTTTTTTATAATGGAAAGTTTTTTATATATTGTTTTAGCAGACACTGTCTGACACTGCTTAGGGTTCCGGTGCCTATTATTTAAAATCCCAAATCCTTCTTAAATGAATCAGCTTTCAACACTATCCCATTTAGTGTATAACAAGTTTTTATTTTTATGCCCAAATGCTATAAGAGCATTATTAATATTAAATATAATTTGCCATATTTGTTTCCAAATTTGATATACTTAAAGGATGTGTACACCTTAAAAAAACATTAGTTTAGTGACAAGTTTTGGCTTTAAAGGTTAAGTTGGCTAAAACGTTTTTCTTCCATACCACCAGAGCTTACCTATATTGTGTTAAATTTGCTGGCTTCCTCCTCCTGGATAATGGCATCTGCAGCTCCGCCTCGTTGAGATCTCCTGGTCCCTTGAATCCCAAAACTCTCAGGCCTTCAGTGCAGGTTTGTTGAGACATTGTAGCCCTTACTACGAGCCCTTAGAGGTAAGTTTGCACAGCATATCTACCCCATTTCTCCTTGCCCCTTAACCCTGATCACATCCTGATCTTAGCCACTGAAAATGTGGCACCACTGTTTTAAGGAGATAAAAAATTAAAAGAAAGAAAAACACTTTCTCTTGCACTACTTTAACTACAAGATATTAATTTAAAGGACAACTGCACTGTAAAAATTTACTTTTTAAGAATAAAAAGTACCTGATCTGGATAGTGCTGGAGCCCTGAGGAAGTCAGGCGGAAGCAGTTTTCTTTGTGCTCTTGAGCTACAGCCTACAGACATACCAGGTTTCCCTCCTCCCATGAATTACTGCTCCTCTCTGTGTATCTGTGTGGGCCGCAATTGGATACACATACCTAGATAGGATAAGCAGACTAACGTTATTCAATCTATATAGAGTTTACCTTTATATAGTTTTTCTTATGCCTGGACTTGCATAAGGACTTTACAATATTTTACTTATATAGACTATTGATTTATGTCAATAAGTAAACTATTTTACTTTTTATAAATGTATTGCTATTGCTGATGCTCACTGATGTATGATTCATACATGTTTGCACTTTAAGGAATTATCTTTCTGAGCTCCAATTGTATTTTAATAATAAATTATTTCTATTATATATTTTTATCTTTTAGTTGGGTAGTGGAGTGATCTTGGTTAAGGTTACTCTGTTAAGGGAATGTGTGGTACCTCTTCCCCTTGACCTAGCTCTTTTTGTACAGGTTCTGGGTTTACCTGTTGGTATTATTTGTATTTTATGGAATCTAGTTCGTCATTGAATATATTTTTGTGATGAGCATGTGTTTTATAGTGACATTGATTAATGGAGCATTAATCACTGGGTAGTCATGAATACTGTTTGCATTCCTGGCATTCGGTGTATGGGAGAGAAAGTCCTAAACCAACCATGTACCTAAGGTTAGAACCTAAATAGCTAGTTACTTTTCTTTGCAGAATTAATTTCATATCTAAGTAAATGACAATATATCTTGAGAAAAAGAACATTGCGTAATTTCTATTTCACAGATTTAAATTGAGAATAAACATTTGCTTTGTTAAAAGAAAAACAACAACAACCCAGAAAGATTCCTTACAAAAATAAGCCTTAGCAAGGACCTGTAAGGTTTTTGTATACTTTTTACAATTGTACAATTATCTCTGCAGGAGGTCCCCGGTGGGCCCAATATATGCCATGTCTTACTTCAATGCTAAAACATCTCTCTGTGCCTCAGACAACTTTCAAACAAAAACTGTCTGCAGGGTGAGCTAATCCCTCACAGGTGACCAGTTAAGGCTTCAAGCTAAACTCCAACACTCCAACATTCCTTGGCTGCCCTTAACCCCTGACCTATGATTAAATTCTGAAAAAAGGAGTAAAATCTTTAGGGATTGCTAGCATAACACATGTTATTTTGATGCAAACCTAAAGAGTACTATTTCCCAATAGAATAATTAAATGATACATCACTTTCCTTTATTTTGCCAGGTATTACAACAGATGCGATGGTATAACAAAAGCCGCCCACATAGCTGTGCAAACTATTTATTATAGCAGTTGTGCAATTTCTTACTTGTGTTGCCGTAGAGACACTGCGTGGTATCCCCATGTTTACAATACTATTGATGCAATTTCTGGATAAAGTTTACACATACACATTAACAATATAGTGCACATCTCTTGGATCTGGATGGGGCTAAAACATTCCTCAACAATGCCATCCAACTACCGCTGTCAGCATCCTAATGTCAGCTGAGTTTTTTTTCCCATCCTCTGGATCAAATGTTAGGTAGGGTTAATGAGTAGAGCATAAAGGTTGGACTAGATCGACGTATGTCTTTATTTAACCTTCATTATTATGTTACTGTATAACTGGTTAACATCACAGTGAAAGAAATTTAGGGAGTCGATGCACTTTTGGCCATTTTGGGCAAAAAAAGTGCAAAACACGCACTATACAATTTAATATTAGTGTGGGTTTAGCGTAGGTTTTGCAGTAATTGTGCACTGGCAGCACCATTTCCTGAAATATTTGAAAATAGCATGGCTTAGCCAATTAGTAATGGCTTAAGGTTTGTACACACGTGCAATCGCGGGTGCCGGCAGACAACGCACAATGTGTACGAATGAGCGTTTCACCCAATAATCGGCCCATGTATGGGCACTTTATCAGCCGGAGATCTCCAAATGAGCGGCCATTGCGGCCAATCAAGTTCCCATACACGGGCCGATAATCGGGCGAAATGCTCATTCGTACACATCGTGTGTCACAGGTTGGCATCCGCAATCGCATGTGTGCCCATGCCCTTAATCAAAAGAATTGCTACATGTTTATGGATCGCCTCCTGTTTCAAATAGTGGTAACCCCCCCTATCTGTCAGAACCACCATCCAACAGTGGAGAAATTACTCAAAACTGCACACTATTCCCCACTCCGCACTGTAGCCAGATATCTCACCATCATAGGAGTGTGACAGATTATGCGTAAAGTTGGAAGTTCTCAGAATCACTTAAACATTTCAAGATGATTCCATCTTAGAAATTCAAGATTCAGTGTCATCAGAGAATATATGCAAAGGTTACCAAGAAGGCTGGTTCTAACCATTTTGGTGCAAGTCTGTCCTGGTGCCCCCTTCCCAACTTATACTTGCCCCAACCTCCACTTAGATTAGTCTTTGCATTGATTGGAAAACTCAGCCAAGATTATACTCCCAGGGGTTCATTTACCCAAATCGGTAAATGCTCCTTCCGCAATTTAATTGCGTTTGCGAATGTGGGTAAATCCTGGTAAGGCCAGCTATTTGTTGGCGTTAAAATCCTACTATAAAACTAGTGCAAACGCGATATTAAATCGTGAGCATCGGATACGCAGGTGATTTTTGAGTAACCCGCACATCCAATGTTAATATGGAGCTAAAGACGCTCTAACCAGTAGCGAATCGGTCAGCAGGACTTCAACTCCATATATTTGCCCAGCAAGTCTGGGTAAATGAGGCCCCCTGTCTTTTAAACGAAAAAAACTTAGAATAGTGCCCTCCACATTTTAAAAGTGCCCTAGCTGTTCCCATAGGTGGCTTATGCCTAGAAATGGCCCCGCCGAGAATGTATCAGAAGGTTACCAGCATTTCTCCCTAGTGTTAAAAAGAGTTTTTATTCTACAGATGAAGTCTCTTGGATAAAGTGTGTATAGTACGTTTCTTCATTTAATCCAGAGGGGGTAGTGTATTAAAGGAATAATTCACTCTCGAATTGAACTATTCCTTTACTATACGGATTAAAGATCGGGAGGTTAAGGAGCAGTGCCTTACCTCCCAATCTTCAATCGGTATTGCAGGGCCTGTGAACGAAGATGGGAGCTAACTTACATTTTACGCGATCCACTGCGGCCAAGCTGGATTCTCCGACCGCTTCACTCTCCTGTACAGCCATATCGCGCATGCACGTAATGCGTGCTATGGCTGTACAGGAGATTGAAGCGGTCGGAGATTCCAGCTTGGCCGCGGTGTATCGCATAAAAGGTAAGTTAGCTCCCATCTTCATTCTCGGGCCCTGCAATCTTGATTGAAGATTGGGAGGTAAGGCACTGCTCCTTAACCTCCCGATCTTCAATCAGTATATTAAAGGAATAGTTCAATTCGAGAGTGAACTATTCCTTTAAGTGTGAAGATCCAATGACTCTGCTTTTGTAGTTAGAATTTTGCTATGTCTCCCCCTCTCAATCCCCTGACATTTTACTCTGGAATTAGAAGAATCATGTACAATTGAATAATCATGTACATTAAATGATGTTCCACGCTTGAGATACTTTTATTTAAACTTCAATCCATTTTAGCGTGTCTGATGTTTGACAAGTGAGAATACAACTTCTCTTTAAGTTTTTGAGTGATTCCCACATACAACATAGGACAGGGGCATGATAGCAAGTAAATGTCATTTGATGTGTTGCAGTTAATGTACTCTTTAGTCAAATATTTTTTGGTGCCCAAGCTATCATAAAATGTGTCTGTTCTCAGCATAAAGCTACAGAACTTGCAATTGCCACAACATTGTGTTGCTTTTGGCTATTTCTGAGATCTGCATTTTCACTCCTGTGCCTTGTATATTATATGTGCACTCTTGACTCACCTGTGTCAAAAAATGTAGGTTTAGTATAAAATAAATTTGCATCTGCACCTGATACATGTATAATTATATAACTGATCATGAATTTTAGGAAATATTGCTTACCAGGTTTATTTTATCGTACTTGATATTAAATATTTTATTTAAGTTATATATTAAACTTAATATATAGGTAAATGTATTCTTATATTTACAATACTAATGACACTGAACTTCTTGGCAGATAAAAAAATTCTAATCAACCTAACTTTCTAAGGCCTGGTATACAAGAGCCAGTATTTTGGTTGGAACAGGCAGTGATCTACTGGGGCTTACATGTCGGTAAATCATGGCCAAAGGTAAGTATTTCAATATATAATTTGGTTAAAAAGCAGTAATCAAGTAGAATTTTCAACCATGATGAGAATCATGTCTATTAAGCTTATGGTGTCAGGTACCTTTATAAACACATTCAGGGAGATTCAATAAAAGTTCAATTAAAGTTATTATCGTTTAAAATTATGCTAATTTTGCCCCAACCAATTAGATCTTATTTAACATTTGAAAGCTAACATCTGATTGGTTGGGGCAAAATTAGCACCATTTTAAACGATAAGACCATTCATTGAATAACCCTGATAATTGTTAAAAATGGTGCTAATTTTGCCCCAACCAATCAGATCTTATTTAAGATTTGAAAGCTAACATCTGATTGGTTGGGGCAAAATTAGTACCATTTTAAATTATAAGAACTTTTATTGAATCTCCCTGATTATTCATTAAAAAAAAAGCAGATGTTAGCTTTCAAATGTTAAATAAGATCTGATTGGTTGGGGCAAAATTAGCACCATTTTTAACGATTATCATGGTTATTCAATGAAAGGTCTTATCGTTTAAAATGGTGCTAATTTTGCCCCAACCAATCAGATCTTATTTAACATTTGAAAGCTAACATCTGATTGGTTGGGGCAAAATTAGCACCATTTTAAACGATAAGACCTTTCATTGAATAACCCTGATAATCGTTAAAAATGGTGCTAATTTTGCCCCACCAATCAGATCTTATTTAACATTTGAAAGCTAACATCTGATTGGTTGGGGCAAAATTAGTACCATTTTAAATTATAAGAACTTTTATTGAATCTCCCTGATTATTCATTAAAAAAAAAGCAGATGTTAGCTTTCAAATGTTAAATAAGATCTGATTGGTTGGGGCAAAATTAGCACCATTTTAAACGATAAGACCTTTCATTGAATAACCATGATAATCGTTAAAAATGGTGCTAATTTTTTGCCCCAACCAATCAGATCTTATTTAACATTTGAAAGCTAACATCTAATTGGTTGGGGCAAAATTAGCACCATTTTAAACGATAAGACCTTTCATTGAATAACCCTGATAATCGTTAAAAATGGTGCTAATTTTGCCCCAACCAATCAGATCTTATTTAACATTTGAAAGCTAACATCTGATTGGTTGGGGCAAAATTAGTACCATTTTAAATTATAAGAACTTTTATTGAATCTCCCTGATTATTCATTAAAAAAAAGCAATTTTTGGTTAGGATTTCTGAACCAGCTCTGACTGACAGGCAGAGAATTTAGAGAATCCTCCCTTTTTCCTGGCCTAGGTCAAAGGGCAAAAGCTTGGTGAAGTATTAAAATGAGGACAAAAGGATCCATTCATATGAGAATCTCTTGCACATGTGGGATCCAGACTTAGTGATAATTCTGAGCTGCACTGCCTCCTCAGTTTTCCTCTCAATGCTTTGGCCCTGCTGGGATCCTTCCTCTAATCTAACATAACTCAGAGGGATTCCTCTCACCATGAGCCCATATACACTGTATTGTCTTTTCAGCCCAGAGTTATAAAAAAAATAAACCTTCTTCCTTTAAAACTGAACAATTAAAAAAAGAGTGAGAAAAACAAGTTTTTCAGACAATGTCATTTTGTAAATAAAAGAAAGTTTAGAACTAAGGTGATATAATAAAATATGGCTAACCTGTCCTTCGCAGTTCGTGTTTAAATTTAGGATTAGCATTTTGTAAAGAGATCAGAAGTGTCATAACGGTACCTTGGGAACCACCAGAGAACCTAGATTGTAAGCTCTACTGGGCAGGGACCTTTTGTGGCAAAGCCCTAGCATTTCTATTTATATAAGTTAAATATTTATGTACTGAACTATCTATGTATTTATCCCCTTGTATGACTTTATTGTATTTTAATACTGTACAGCGCTGCATCCTCAAGTGGCGCTATATAAATAAACTGTACATACATAAATGCAAGGAGCCAACTAGCCAAGTGTTAAATTCCAATATTAAGGATAGAGATGGCCAAACTTTCTACAGAAGACAGTAAAAGTTCAGAAGTTCGATAACAAACCCATTAAAGTTAATGGGAGTCAAATAGTTAGAAAAATTTGGATTAAGTATAGTAACTTACGGTAAATGGCTGTGGCACCTGGGAAATGGTCTGGGAAACATGTCCACACCAAAATGTGTATAAACACTACCTTTCCTCACGATCGTGAAATTTTCAGGTTTCCGCAAGCTACATTCAAGGGTTATGGCCAATTCAAGGGTTACCAATTGATACATTCGAGGGTTACCAAACTATACATTTGAGGGTTGTCAAAATTGAAGGCCACAGTCGGAGGTTACCAAACGATACATTCGAGGGTTACCAAAATCAAAGGCTACATTCGAGGGTTACTGAAATTGAAAGGCTACTTTTGAGGGTTACCGATTTGAGAATTCGAGAATTTTCGGATTTTTCAATAATTATCGAAAATAAGTCTAAAAGTCTAAAAGATTGAATAGTTCGTATAGTTCGAGTTCGTACGAATTCATAAAGTTCAACCCAAACTCAAGTTCGGGTTTGAGTTCAGGTCTATCACTAATTAAGGACAGTTTACTCATAGATATAGAAATATGTTTGTGCAGGGCAGCTTGCAGTGATATGTCCCAACAACTTCATCCTTCTTAATTTAAATATGGAAAATGGCCCATGTTGGCATTAACCATAGGGAAGTCTTTTTTTTTATATTATGCACAAAAATTTATAAAGGTAGTGTCACACTCCTTAGATACAGTCTGTAAAATGTAGGAAAAGGCAGAAAGAACAATCTATTCCTATACTATTTTTAAATTGGGGGGTGCCCATCAAGTTAAAAAAAAAACTGTTCCTTTTGAAAGGGACTACATGGCAGCCCTAAAACAGCAATGCAGTTATAGTATTCAAATGCCAACTACAATTTGGTAGGACTACTTTCTTAGGGGTTAAACTGTGAAAGGGTCCCGGTCCAGGTTTTTGTTACCAAAATCAATCTAATAAATGGTTGGGCTTGCCCACCGGGGTATCACTGGCAAGTTTTGTTCCCATAATAGTTCCACAGAACCTATTAAAGTGCTGAAAATCAGTTTGAATTAGAATTTTTATAATTTTCTATAGTATTTTCGATTTTTGATACAAATTTTAGATTTTTGAATGGACTTTTCAAAGCTTCAAATAACATTTTTGAAGTTTCAATGAAAGAGTTTTAAAAAACATGTTGGACCCACTGGTTTTTGAAACTGGCAGTTTCAAATCGAAACCAGGTTCGTTTCAAACCGGGACTCATCTCTATTTACAAAAACCCCGGTAAGCTTACATTCCATTCACCCATGAAAACAGAAAGGTACAGAGACAGGGGGAGGGTAAAAAAATTTTTTTTTACACAGTTAACACGGATTAGAAACATAAGTAGTCAGGAGGATTTGAGACATAATAAGTGCAAAAATAAGAAATACAATGCTGAGTGTGCCCTTTAATGCATCCTCGTGGACCCCCTGGTGTTATATTTCTTTGTGGGCGTCAACACCCCAGTCTGGCACTGTGCAGATGTTGTTAGGATAAAGTCACCACAATAAAAGTATGCTTGCAAGGTAGATGTTCGGAAACTAAATCATATGGCATCAGCTATCTCTCTTCAATCAATTTGCCAGCCAATTTGCCAGGAATTAGACAAAATAAACAAATGATTTTAATTCCAAAGCTTAATAGAAACAGGTTCAAATAGTTTCTTATATTAGTAGAAGGCTACACCATGCTCTGGAATCCCACTGATTAAAAGCAGATTTGTTACTATGACCATAATTGGAAGTTTAAACTGTAGCACCTTATAGCCTCTGTATTATGAATTTCTTGTTCTTCTGTTTTACTTTCCCCTTATTATAGGATTTATACACGGAATACAGATAAAATAAGGAATGCCACAGCATTAGCAGTAGGGCTTTCAGTGCTTAGGTGTAATAATGAAGACCTTAAAACTACATATGGTTCCCATTAGTATTCAATAGGCATTGAATTTTAGGCATGTTTTATTGAAGTGTAAGAGCATATGTAATCACGTATACGCTGTTTGTTATGTTTGTATTTAAACAACTTAGAAATGGACAAAGATAGCCTAACCTGTTGCCAATGAGAATATTATAATCTGCCAAATAAAATACAAACAGGCACCTCATTCTATGACATAATACCTGAACATATGTCACACTACACTTTTTTAAGTAAAAATATTAACCTGATGAATGAGTCATAAATTTTGTCCCATTCTATCTCTGGTACCATGATTCTTTTGTAATTGACTCTGTATTGATTGTAAATTATTGTGTTGTTTTCTGTAAATGATTCCGTATTGACTTTTGATTAATATTTTGTTTAATACATTGGACCTCATTTACCCGGAGCGTGATTCAATGAATTGGCTTTGCTATTTGTGGATTTTGAACAGCTATTAGCAGGTCTTTTAAAAGTTGTGCAAAAAATAACGCAAATGCAATACTGAATCGCTCCACTGGTATCTTTTTCGAAAGCCTGCACAATGCCGCACTATTGAATTAGTCAGCACTCAGCACTACTTTAACTCTGAAAAATTGCCCAGCAGCTCTGGGTAAATGAGTAAGTCTGCTTCATCGTTCGGCTATTTTATAATACCACAAGACTACTACTAGTTGAAAGAAAAATGAAGCTGAAATGAATTTAAGAATTGCTAACTAACAGGTTTCTGTATTTCTCACCTTTGGAGAAGGTTGCATGTGGTCAGTAAATTTTCTAGGCCTCTATACCACTGCCAGAGCTGTCAGGTTACTACTAGGTAGCCTACCCATAACCCCTGTGTAATCACATTGGGCAGTCAGAAAACTATTACTTACTAGAAAGGAGCACTTCATAAATCAGGAGAGTCATACATCTTCAGATTTACAGATGAGTTCCCCACAATACTGCTGATTTCAGACACTTTTCTGCTACCGGTACTTTTTAGAATCTATTCAGACTCATGTATATTCAACTTTAGCACTTCTTTAAGAAAGGGTTAAGAAAGATAGAAAGCAATAAATATTCAATGGAAGCAAGACTTATCTCTTTCAACATTCTTTACTGTCAATGTAAATTTCTTTAATATGGAATCAGCACATGAAACACAGCAGGAACCTGTTAAAACCTTGACCTTACCGATTTCAAAATCTTCCCAAGCAGGCTTCTGCTCAACAAGGTTATGTTATTATCCAATATGCCTAGCTTTAGTGCGTGGGATACGCTCACTCACTCACTCACTCACTCATTTACTCACTCAAGATCTGTCTTCTGCAAGTTTGTTTTCCACATACAGCAAACAAATATGGCCTTATTTATGTAGAGGGGTTAAAGGACAATTTTACTCACCCTTTCCCTGATCCATTCCTGCAAAGTACCCAGGGTGAGAGGTACTTCTGTAAAGTACCCAGCCAAAGGTGAGGACTTAGCATTTTAGGTCCTCATCCTGAGTACTTTGCAGGACTGGAGGAAGAGGAATGAGTGAAAGGTGAGTATAATTGTCCTTTAATGTCACGCTAACTGCAGGGGTGCTTCTAGGGTTTTTGGCACCTGAGGCAAATTTGTAAAAGAGGTGCACACAATCAGTAATAGGTGATGCATGGCCACCCAGAACTGATGCATTATTTCTTTTCGTTCAATTTATTTAAATATATTTATGATTAATGCAGAGTCGTGTTTAGGGGGGTATTACTGGTGCCTGGAATCCCCCCCCCCTTTTGCCTGTTCAGTGCTGTCTGCTGTTCCACGCCTGGTGTCCATAGACTGTTACATCAATTGTTATATAGACTGTTACATTGTCAATTGAGCTGTGAGTTAGAAGCAGCATTTGTATGTTTCAAAAATGTATCCAGTCTGCCCTGTGATTGACAGCAGCATTGAGAGCTGTATCAATATTAACCCTGCAGCTGCCTGGATATAGTCATACATTACATAAAGAGTAATACATGTTATACAAAGTCATACATATTATCCAAAGAGCTTACAGTCTAGAGGAAATGAGGGTGAGACATAAGGTAAGGGGAATCGGTAGGCTGTAAATAGATTGGCAGTGGAGTGTGAATGGGGGGTTGGATCGTATTGCGTAGTAAGAGGGTAATATCTAGGCCACATTATATGCTTGCCTGAAGAGGTGGGCTTTAAGATTATGTTTGAAGGTGTTAAGGGGCTGTGAGTGACAGACAGACTGAGAAAGGGAGTTCCAGAGCAGAAGGGCAGCATGAGCTGAATGCGGGCATGGGAAGAGGTGACAAGGGTGGATGAGAGGTTGAAATCATTTGCGGAGCGGAGGTTGCGCCTGGCACGGTATCGCTGGATCAGCTCTAAGATATATCGAGGGGATGTGTTGGATAGTGCTTTATAGGATAAGGTAAGCAGCTTGAACTGGATCCTTTGCGTGATGGGCAAATAGTGGAGTGACTGACAGACAGGAGAGGCATTAGAGAAGCGAGAAGAGAAATGAATGAGACAGGCAGCAGAGTACAGGATGGATTGATGCGGGGCCAGGCAGTTGTTTGGTAAACCACACAGGAGTGTGTTGCAGTAGTCTAGGTGGGCTATGATTAGGGCATGGACTAGGATTTTTATAGCTTCATTCGATAGGAAGGGTCGAATGCGGGAGATGTTTCTGAGTTGGAGGCGACAGGAGTTGGCAAGCGAATTGACATGGGGTTTAAAGAAAAGATCAGAATCTAGCATTATTCCCAGGCAACGGACATGAGGAGATGGGGATATAGTTGTGTTGTAAATATTAATAGTAAGACTAGGGAGGGGAACAGATCATGAGGGTGGGGAAAGCAAAAGTTCAGTCTTGTCCATGTTGAGTTTGAGGAAGCGGGAGGACATGAAGACAGAGATGACACTAAGGCAGTCGGGGACCTGAGAGGTCTGTGTTTGGGAGATCTAGGACAGAGATGTAAATTTGGGTATCATCTGCATACAGGTGATACTAAAATCAAAATGAACTAATGAATTGTCCAAAGCCATAGGTGTAGATGGAGAAGAGGGCTGAGTACTGAGCCTTGCAGGACCCCCACAGGGAGGGAATAAGAGGTGGAGCTAATTCCAGAGTGAAAACACTAAAGGTCCTACCAGAGAGATAGGAGGATAGCCAAGAAAGTGCAGTGTCTTGGATTACTAAGGAGGCCAGGATCTGAAGAAGTAGAGGGTAATCAACAGCATCAAAAGCAGAGGACAGATCAAGGAGAATGAGTAGTGATAAAAAAATAACTTTTGGTACTATTTGTCTGTGTTAGGAAGTAAATAAAAACCTGAAAGGAGCAATATGGTAGTGGCAATACAAGCTGTTTGAGAAAGGCATATAATATCTGTTTATAGTAATGTACATTATTGCTAATTGACTGTCCGAGGAACTGTTTAAATACCTATGTGATAGGAAGTCCAAAATTTTTACATTTTATCCATGCCCACCAGTGAAGCCACACCCACCAGTGAAGCCACACCCACCAGTGAAGCCACACCCACCTTAGCATAGCAAAACAATCAAAGGCAGCATTCAAAAGTTTGCCTCAGGCAGCAAAAACCCTGGACCAGGGGGGAGAGGTAAAGCTGGGTTTAAAGCTAACTCTAAGGAGAAGCTATTTTAGTGAATGTTAATTTCCCCAGTCATCTTCAAATGACTCTTTAATATGAAAACACTCAGCAATACTACTAAAAACACTGTCAGGGCAATGCACCAATGGGCACCACTTCTGTTTTGGAGTTGGTTTGGAGATGTTATATCAGTTAGCGTAACTTAAACTACTTCATTGAGGCGACTGCAAGGCTAACGCGAAAGTTAACCGCACAGCTGATGCAAACGATTTTATATGCTAAATAGCTGGCATTTAAAGTGCTGAAATAGAAAAACTGCAAGTAGCAACTCAACATCGCCAGGCTGTTTGCACCGGGTTGCCGATAGGGGCTCTCGTCGCATCTCCCACTTGTCTGATTTATTGCTAACAAAATGTCATATTAATAATGTAATATCAGAGTATAAAATTTTGATAGCATGATATCAAATACCCCAAAGCAAAAATTTAACCTACAGTACTACTACTGCTAATCTGAGTTTACTTTGATGATTCCCCAGGGACTTTTGCTTAGAGTGGGATGTTTTCGTGCAGCTTGTAAAGGGACAATTATTTTCACTAATAATAATATTATTGTAAAAAAAAAAAAAATGTATATATATATATATTTTTTTTTTTTTTTTATCATTCCCAAAGATGATCTGATGATCAAGTTTGGGAATGAAAACAAACTTGGGATACGGGAAATTCATTCCCTAAAGATAAAAAATGCTAGGCAATTCTAAACAATTCCAATCATGACAGCTCAAAGCACAATTCCAGCCTTCAGCAAAGGGATGTGTGTCCCTGTGTAATTCAAACAAGCTTCCTTGCTCCAGAAAATTGTCCCCATAGGACTACCAGTACTGTAGGTCATTTTAGTGCATGGAAGAAGGATTTACAAGAATTGGATTGTTAAAACTCTGGTTACCCTTCTCTCCATTTACAACATAGCATTTACTTTACAGGCGAGCAAGTTACCTTGGGAATTGAACCAATTATTTATTCACCCGGAAGTCAAGTATTTATGTGTGAGATTTCATCTATGCTTGTGGCATTTTTCCCTGTTCTCCCTGAGTATTTTCTACTGGATGCTAGGAGCATTGACCCACAATAACAGAAAAAAGAAAACAAGAACTGCTTTAGCAAAAATATTAACACTTACAGGGCTATGCAGGGCCGCTATCAGATTTTGTGTCTTAAAGCTGTTTTAACACTTGGAACACGCTGGCACCTGGGGCTGCTCAACGACCGTGGCAGCACGGTATGTGGGAGGGTACATCAGGGAAGGATCCAGAGCGCGATCCCAGCATAATTGCAAGTTTAAAGGGAGGTAGAAGACTGTGCAACCCCCAGGGACACTTCATCAGAGGTGTAATAAACTCCACGGGAGCTTGCTATTATACTCATTTGTTCAATGTATCGCCCCACCCACAGGTGGAACTGACAAATGAGAAGCAACCCCATCTGTAGCAAGCATCACACGATTAAAAACATGATTAAAAACAACAAAAGAAATGGCAACTGTGACCCTTCAAAGAAGGGTAGATTATATGGACACAATCTCAAATTTCACATGTCTCATATGGTCTATAAATAGCACACACAATTGTATCCAAATTCAGTAAATCCATGTCTTAGTTAACATAAACACTTTATCTTAATGGCACAAGATTATATCAATATTACAGTCGTGTGTAAAAGGCTAAATAAATAACATATCATATCTCATTTATCCCTCTTATATGGATATATTAGCCTCACAAACACTTGTAACATAAACACCTTTCATGGTTACATACTATTACCATCTGATATTGTGTAAAACTTAAGGAGGCCATGCATCTATGAGATTTTACTTACCCGATCGAGCGCTCACGCGATGTTCCTTCGATCCTGCCGGAACCGATTCTCCCAATCTTACATTCGACCGACATGCGATCGCAAAATGAATGGGATTTTGCGATCGCATGTCGGTCAAATATACAATCGGGAGAAGCGGTTCCGGCAGCATCAATGAACATCGCGTGAGCGCTCGGTCGGGTAAGTTAAATCTCATAGATGTATGGCCACCTTTACAGACACACAGTATCCAGCAGCCACCTATATTGCACAGACGATGATCCGATACACAAAAACTGACCAGATATCTAATTTCAATCCAGAGGGATATGTTCTTTGAAATAGGACCCCAGAATGTAATAAAGGAACTGGTAGGTCAGAGATAGTATGTTAAATACATCAAATAAAACAACTCACCTCCCAGGGCCATATTTAAAATGGGCGAAATTATCGCTGTAAAATTACTGCCGCACATCGCTGTGATTTATCGCTATATTTATAAGTGTTTATAAGTGTTTATAAGTTACACCCCGCTGCGCCCCTCTGAAGAACGCGACCACCCGCTGCGATCCTTTCCCGGCATCCCTCCCAGCCCCCTGTAATCTCGGCCGTATTCGCCACCCTCAAAAGGAACCAGGTTCTGTGCTTTTCAACCAATTACTAGTTTTATCTGACAGACTAGGCAGCATACTTGGGGACATTACACTTCCTATTGTTGACCTGGCTCTTTTATAAGTAATGCCTGGGTATTTGGGTAATACTGGTTGAAGGCTGCAATCGTTATATAAAATTGGACAGTATTTCTTGATCACATTATAGATCTTATTAGTTTGAAGAGAATATGCCGTGACAAAATGTAATCCAAAGTCCGACGGGAGATTCTCTCTCCTATGGTTGACAACCTTATTATTGTGGGTTCTACTGTACATTACAGCTCTATCATAGGCCGTTTTAATGCAGACTGGGTCATAGCCTTTCTCTGTAAGACGGTCCCATAGCTGCATCGCTTGGACTTGAAACTTATCCCAGGGGGAACATATCCATCTTATTCTGAGAAATCGGCTAGCAGGTATACCTTTTAATAATGAACGGGGGTGTCCAGAACAAAAATGTAACAAGGTATTCCTGTTGATAGGTTTCCTGTACACCTCAGTCTGAACCCCTGGACCCTTACCCTCCAGGAGTATGTTCAAAAAGGGTATTTGTTGTCTATCATAGATGCAGGTAAACTGTAAACCCATTTCATTGTTATTACAGAACTTAACAATATCAAGAATGCCTTGTTCATCACCCCGCTAGACTATGATCAGGTAATCAATATAGAAGTGCTGGATATTATGTCTATAGGGGTTCCCCTCCAAAGATGTGGCGTCGCTCCCACCAACCCATGTACAAGTTAGTATAGGATGGTGAAAATTTTGCACCCATGGTGGCGCCACACCTCTGGATATAGTGAAACACCCCCCCATACAGAAAGAATTGTGTAAGAAGATATTCCAAAGCCACATACCTTCTGGGTCTTGATAAGCTTATTAAATTAATTTACCCAAAACCACACTGCTTGTAAGCCCAAGTCATCTGGTATACATGAATATAAGCTTGTCACATCTATGGTGACCCATCAATAGTCCTATGACCATCATATATCTGACAGTTTATTAAGACAATCCCCTGTGTCTCTGAGATAGGTAGGTCCCAAAGGGACAACCATTGGGAACAAGAACTGATCTACATATTCTTTTGTTTATGGATCTAATGCCCGATATGATCAGTCTCCCTTTTACATTGTCTAGACCCTTATGAACCTTCAGTAGGAAATGAAAAATGGGCATAATAGGACATTCAACCCAGAGATATTCAAACTCAGTCTTACTAAGGATGCCTTTTTCAAGACCATCATCCAATAGAGACATATTCTCTTTACATAGTCTTGTTGGATCATTATCTAATTTGACATGTTTTTGTATCCCCAAGTTGCCTTTGCGCCTCCATCTCATAGTCACACCTGTTCATCACAACTATCGAGCCTCCTTTGTCTGATTGTCTAATGACAATACTCTCATTAGAACGAAGACTTTTAAGGGCTAATCTATGTTTACAAGACAGATTACCAACTCCCTGTTTATTTTCATTCATTTTGGCGATTTCAGACAGTTCCTGTTCAACCAGTGTTTGGAAAATTTTAATGCTCAAATTCCTGCTCTGAACAAGATAAAAACTAGACGTCTTAGACAGATCTGTATGTATAATATTCCCATTATTGCCAGCAATATGATCCCCCTCACCAGAAATTAAGGAAGCAAGATCATGAGCAAGGCAATAATCACCAAAAGGGACCGTCGACTGACTCAATTGACCCAGGTTCCTTGTAGGACAAACCATTGTGTCGTCAGTAACACTATCCTGAAGCTGTGTGTCATTATTGTCCCAACTGCTCTGTGGTTCATATTTTGTAGAGACATTTTTCTTAAGTGTAATTTTTCTTACAAACCTGTTCACATCAAGGATAGTATCAAAATATTAAAAATTGTTACTAGGGACAAAATTTAAACCCAAGTCCAACATTTCCAGTTCATGTTAAGTCAAAACATATTTTGATAAGTTGATAACATTGTGTCCCTGAGTCCCAGTTCCCAATACATCAAAAGTCTCCAGGAATACCTTGTTACATTTTCGTTCCAGGCACCCCCGTTCATTATTAAAAGGTATACTTCAAGTCCAAGCGATGCAGCTATGGGACCGTCTTACAGAGCGAGGCTATGACCCAGTCGGCCTATGATAGAGCTGTAATGTACAATACATAGAAGAGAGAATGTCCCATCGGACTTTGGATTAAATTTTGTCACAGCATATTCTCTTCAAGCTAATAAGATCTATAATGTGATCAAGAAATACTGGCCAATTTTATATAACGATCCCAGCCTTCAACCAGTATTATCCAAATACCCAGGGATTACTTATAAAAGAGCCAGGTCAATAGCAAGTGTAATGTCCTCAAGTATGCTGCCTAGTCTGTCAGATAAAACTAGTAATTGGTTGAAAAGCACGGGGTGTTACAAGTATGGTAAATCACCATGTAGAACATGTGGGGTACTACAAAAAGACCCTCATACCTTTACTAGCTCGAAAACGGGAAAGACATACTATGTTAAACAACTTATCAATTGTTATAGCACTTACCTGGTCTATCTACCTGCAGCTGCGATAGCCAATATGTCCGTAAAACTATGACACTTTTTTTTTTATACTGAAGTTTATTTTTAGATCTAATGACATTATAGCAGTTATTATTGTACAATAAAGTTGCATGTGTCCAAGTACATTCATGTTATGTTGTACCTTTTTTTCTCTTTTCTCTCTTTTTTTAACGTTTAACGTATATTTATTGCTTGTGGGGGAAAGGGTTAGGAAGGGGGTAACTTGGAGCACGGGATAAGAGGAAAAAAAATTTGTACAGTCACTTCTTTATATATTTTATACATTTTAAATCCACATATTAACAATCAGTTCATTATCTTTTGACATAAATATGCAAATGATAACAGCATACCCAATTTTTGGTTGTCTTACTACTTTGCATTTCTTTTGTTTGTTTGTTGTTGTTTTTTTTCCTTTGTGTTTTTTTTTGTTTTGGGCACACACCCTTTATCTCACATTTGTATATTAAAGTGGTTACACCATAGAGACCAAATTTTGTAGAATTTCTCGAGGCAACCTCTATTGAGGTAGATCAATCTCAGATAAGGAAGTATAGTGACCAGCATTGTTTTCCAATTGTCAAATTTAGGAGGTGTGGGGGCCATCAAGGCCAGGATTATTGTTGGTCTGGCGTAGAATAGGGACTTTATATAATAATAATAATAATATAATAATAATAATAGATGGAATGTATCCCAGACATCTGTCTCAGGTATTACCAGCACACACAATTTGGGGTCTAACGGCACATCACAACTCAGCACTTTGCTCAGAAGTGTTATTACCTTGTTCCAAAATCTATTGACGTGGGGGCAGAACTACATGAGATGCCAGAAATCCGCAGGACTGTATTGACATTTAGGACAAGAGGAAGAGTATGTGGGGGATACATGGGGCATGCATGCTGGGGAGAGGTAGGATTGATGTATTACATAGAACTGAATCAACTTGTTAGGTACAGAAGGGGATGCAATAAGGTGGGATTCTGCCACATCTCCCCATTTTGCAGAGGTTAGACTCGGGATATATGTCTGCCATTTGCTTAGTATTTTATCTGTGTCTTCTGTTAAAGTTGCCCTAAGTAGGCATTCATATATCTTAGAGATTAGACTCTTCTCTCCCCCATTTTTTAGGAATTGTATAATGGGGTGAGGAAACCGCGAGACGTTTAAACGACCGAGTGTACGAACATTCATATTCGATAGCTAACCAGGACGCAAGGTCAGCCTTGGGGATACACAGTAGAAATTGTGATGGGATAAAAGAAGTGAAGTTTCTGGGCATTGATAAAATCAGTGTGGGTATAAGGGGAAGAGACAAACATAAAAAAACTTCTCAATCGTGAATTATGGTGGATTCTTGAACTGCAAACGAGATCTCCCCATGGTCTCAATAAAGATTGGGAGGTGAGTTGTTTCATTCATGTATTTAACATACTATCTCTGACCTGCCAGTTCCTTTATTACAAACTGGGGTCCTATTTTAAAGAACATCTCCCTCCGGATTGAAATTAGATATCTGGTCAGTTTTTGTGTATCGGATCATCGTCTGTGCAATATAGGTGGCTGCTGGATAGATACTGTGTGTCTGTAACAGTTTTACACAATATCAGATGGTAATAGTATGTAACCATGAAAGGTGTTTATGTTACAAGTGTTTGTGAGACTAATATATCCATATAAGGGGGACAAATGAGATATGATATGTTATTTATTTAGCCTTTTACACACGACTGTAATATTGATATAATATTGTGCAATTAAGATAAAGTGTTTATGTTAACCAAGATATGGATTTTCTGAATTTGGATACAATTGTGTGTGCTATTTATAGACCATATGAGACATGTGAAATTTGAGATTGTGTTTTTAATCATGTTTTTAATCGTGTGATGCTTGCTACAGCTGGGGCTGTTTCTCATTTGTCAGTTCCACCTGTGGGTGGGTATAATAGCAAGCTCCCGTGGAGTTTATTACACCTCTGATGAAGTGTCCCTGGTGACATGAAACGCGTCAGGTGAATGGAGTACCGGGTCTGCCTTTTGATTTTATGCCAATGTAATAATAAAAGTTAATTTTTATGGGATTTATTGGAAGTTTATTGAAGAGTGGTTGCAGAGTCTTCTACCTCCCTTTAAACTTGCTTTAACCAAGGGTTAACACGGCTTTAAGACACAAAAAATGGCAATATATACTTGGTCACACACCTACCACAATCAATGTACCGAGCCGACATTGGCTCTTTAGGCCGAGATCTTTAACACCAGCAAGCAGCTAGCGTTAAAGATTCGGAAATGGGTTAACATAATTAGCTATACACTGAGAGCCAATATCGGCTTTGTGCATTGTCTAAAGGTGGCAATAGAGAGCAAAGGTAGATCTCTGTACATAACTCTAATGCAAAAAGAGGTGCAAAAGTTTGCCCATGCTATTAACTTGCAGCAAATAATAAGTTGTTAGTTTTTTACTGGGTCACAGTCAAATAATTGTTGATTGATTACTGCAGATTATTAGCAAAATGCTGCAGCTTTTATTGTATAAGGCCTATCGGTAATCAAGACTGAGCAGTCAAGAAAAAACTTACTTACTTACTAGTAAGGAAGGCTGTCAGCTAGTTAGTAATTTTGGAATCCATTCAGTTTTCCTTGTTCTTTCTTGAAGTTCTGTTAAATAGAGATGGGGTGCTGCAGTTTGGTTAATAACCTGGGGCATAAAATAGATAGACACACAAAAAAAAATGAATATACTTCTAATGAAGTTGAGCAAAAGTAATAATCCCAATAAGAGCTGTCAATTGCTTGTGATTAATTAAAAACTTGTGTGATTTTTTTAATTACTAAAAACAAATGTGATTTTCATGGTTTCTAATTTGTGCGATAACAACATCTGAGTAAAGTCTAGAAGGGATAAATGTAAAGATTTGGTTAGAGACAGATTTACCAATAGGCACAGTGTGCACGTACCTAGGGACACCAGTGATTACAAGAATGGCTGTCAATCTCTCTCTTTTCAATCCCCCTACTGGCACTTGAACTTACAACACATCAAGTTTTTTTTAAAAAGCATCTGACTTATCTGCTTTAGAGTTAATATTTTAAACAGTTCAAAAAAATTGACTAGTGCCACACAGATGAAAGATTGTATAGCAATAAATCACCCCCAAACCCCAAAACTGAGCAAGAGCAGGCTTCTAAAGAGCTCAGAAAGCTAGGAGTGTATTTGGCAGAAACATTTTGAGAGACAGAGGGAAGGGTGCGAAGAACATTTCCTTACACAACAGCTTTGGGAATGGCACCCAGTCATTGGCCGTCATGTGTAATGGGAAAAAAGAACTGCCAGACCTAGAAGCTGAGAGTAGAGACACGGTGAGGGATTGTGCTGTGTAAGTAATAATAGAAGATTTTTGGTTAAGGTAAGTATAGTGCAAATCTGTTGTCAACATCAAAGAATATCATCTCTCTAAAATAGTAAATTCCTCCAAATTCATGGTGTAAAATTAAGGTATGGTGCAGTACAATTCATTTCTTTATACATTTGGCAAGAAGATTTCTGCTCCTTTATAAATATGGCCTATAGTTTGTTGAATCCATTTTACAAACAAAACAGATTTTTACTATACATTAAATTCCAATTAGGTACATATTATACTGTCATTAAGTTGCTGCATTATATTCTGACCTGCTATGGATAAATTAAAGTAATTATTTTTTTAAGAAATAAAATTACTATTTCATAGTAAGTTCAGGCAACATGCCATGGTTTGCTTTTTAATAGCTGAGTCCTAACAATAGAGTTGCCTTTTAGTAGCTGAAAGCCTCTGTTTCCTAGTGGTGGACTAGTTTTAAGTAGTTTTATGAAGTGAGCACCTGGCAAAACTGTGAGTTGAGAACAAAGACACACAAGGCTTGATCTAACATACAAAGTAACACAAAATAAGGTTTTATGCATTCCCACTATAGAGTACAACTAATGACCAAACATCAAATATACAAAAAAAAAATAATATGAATGCACATCAAATTCAGATAGTTTACATTCTATATAAATCTTTCATTGTTGCATTATAGCCTGTCCTTGCTTATGGATAAATCAAAGAAATTGCTTAATAAAATGGGCATTTTATAGTTAACTACCATGAATCAGTTTATTTGTGAGCTGAGTTCTAACACTACAGGTGGTTTGACCATGCCTCAGTAAAGATGGGTAAACACAGTACCAATCTTTAAAAAATGACAGAAAGAATCTGTAAGACATATTTCCCACAACCGTGGCCAACTTCCTATACTTTAGTACAGGGGGCCATCCACAGGCGAGGGAAATTTACCAAACATAATGAGAAATCCCAACGTTGATGGTGAACGTTCATCGGCTTCGGGAACACTCGTATGTGGGGTACACACATTGCTGAGAAAGGGTCAATTCCAAAGGATCCAACAAAATGGTCCCTTTCACATTCATGTGCGCACCCAGCTTTCCTACTCTGCTAATAAAAGCAAACTGTGGCTGAGCCACATACAGTATATTGTTCTGAGGGCAGCAAGGTTGTGTTAATCTCTGCATGGTAATGGTGTGATTGCAGAATTCATAAGCATTACAAAAGAGGGTTGGATGTCACCTTGGATAAGAATGGATGAAATTTCTAAACAAACATAGTGCAAAACGGCAATAATTGCTTTAGTGTAGTTTACTGCCAGCATTTTCATTAAATAACTATAACTACCGATCGTTATTTTAATAAATAAACTCCGCTTACCTGCTGTGTCCTGTCATTGAACCGTAGGAGTGAGACAGATATGTAAATTAGTGATAGTGAAATGTTAGGTGGGCCCCTAAACTCGTCTTGGAGGGCCCCTGGTCTGACTTCCTGGTGGGCCCCAACATCCCAGTTTGACACTGGAACCAGCCATGGTTCCAGCTGAGTGTGGCTGCTTATCATGGGAACTGGAACATTCATTTATAAATTTCGGCCCATGATCCAATTGATTTGAAGCATCCATAAGTGTACACATATGAATGTTTTGGTGTGGAGCTAGTGTTTTTTTAGCTGCAATTCACACAGAGATTTAGTAACATATTTTCTATGAAAGGCTAGAATGGTGATATTAGAATTTGCATAGGTGGGTCAAACTTAATAGACTATTGCCTTATTTAGCCCAAAATAATTACATTATTATTTAAGCTATCATCATATACAGAGATTTTAACAATTCTTGAATGAAATTATAGCAAGAATACTTCCTGAAATGTTACTCTAAGGAAAAGATGCTTCCAGACATAAATAATACATACCAGTACAAACCAACAAATATTAGAATAAAAATCACCACTACAGAGGTATCTTGGTTGGAATACTAACTGATCATTTATTTATACACAATATTATTATTATTGTAGGGTTTATATAGCACCAACATCTTCTGTAGCGCTTTACAATTACATGTATACATTCACATCAGGCCCTGCCCCGAAGAGCTTACAATCTAAGCACATTTATTTGACGCATACAACCTATCAGTATGTCTTTATAATTGTGGGGGAAACCGGAGTGCCCGAAAGGAAGCCTACGCAAGCACGGTGAGAACATACAAACTCCTTGCAGATGTGTTCAATGGTGGAATCGAAACCAGGACCTCAGCGCTGCAAGGCATCAGTGCTAACCACTGAGCCACCGTGCACAATATTATAAAAAGAGTACAGAGAAAATCATTGTGTAAAGAGAAGGAACAGGGTCACCACTATTCTGAGACAGAGTGACTGTGTCTATAGTGGCAAATTAGGCAGATAACAAATTACCCAGAGAAATCATCCTTTCTTTCCTATTAGAAATGTTTAAAAAAGTTCAGAAAGGATATGTGTGAAAATTCCACAATACAGGTGCAAAATCTCTGTATTAATAGATTTCTATTGTTATAGAAAATTAGATGTTGACATTTAAGAAAACACATGTACTGCAATTAGTTTGCTTTTGCTTAAAAATAATTCCTAAAATGTACATTACTTACAGGACAGTGAATTTGCTGTAATTTCATTTTAAATGATTTTTTTACATTAAGGGCTAGGCCACACTGTCACGTTTTAATGTGCAATCTGATTGCGCCTTAAAAAGTGCACATTAGTGTTGGCCAATTGGTCTTGCCACACTAGGTGGGCTCCCCAGGGTTTGTGGAATGGCAACCTTAGATTCTAACTGTATTTTCAATGAAAAAAATATATGAATAAATACATTTTAGATAAAATACACCATCAGCTATAGATCCCAAGTAGCCTACAAACATTACCTTTATTATTAAATTACCATCAAATAAAGCAATATAAACTTAAAGTGAAAGACACCAAACAAAATAATTCTGTAGGTGCCCAGGTAGGAATGTGACAGAGAGGTCACAAGGGGACCCACATTTATTGAAGGAACAGCCAGATTCTGTTATAATACTTTGGCCTCAAAACAGGTCTGTGAATGGGCTGCTGCTGTGGGCAGAGCTGAGCAGGTCTCAGTTTTACAGGACTTGGCAAAGTTCTTGGAAAAAGCTGGTGCATGTCAATTACTGGAATTTTTAAACACAAATAATATTTTATGTGATCGGCCTATTGGCTGTGAGCCCAAGCAAAGAGCTGGAACTGCATATTTATGATTTATATATTGCGGCCAAGGCATCTAGAAAAAAAGGTACCCTATTCTTTTGGCTCTCTAATGGGGTACAGTATATGGGTGTGAAATTGCCTCTTCCAACTCTATATTACATATTGTAGAAACATGTTTATTCTATCTAAGTAGTATAGTATTTACCCTTTTTGGCCTCTTTCTTTGTTTTTTTGTATTTTTATAGCCTACAGAGTTTTTGGAGGCCCTAAACTAATTTTTTGTGATTTAGGACTTGGTGGTATGGCTGACCCATTATGTTATGATTCAATAGACGTAATACAGATTTTTAGCACGTTAACAATCTTTGGCTTTTAAGTAGAAAAAAAACTCATCGACCATTGACTATTTAGAAAGCCCACATTGCATATTATGCATATTACATTATTGACTATTATTAACTAATAAAAGTTAAGTTTTAATTTAAAAAAAAAAAAGACCTGTGAGTGCCTTCTACTACTTTGAAATTATATATATATATATATATATATATATGATATATATATATATATATATATCTATCTTTTTATTACTTTATTATATTATTATTTTATACCTTTAATCCTTTTTCCCAGTATGAATAAAGCAATTTATGTTTTTGTGTAGCAAGCTTTTTTTATGGGGTATGTTTGCCCTTACTTTCTTTTGCATCTCATTCATGAGAGTTTACGCTAGTGCCCTGAACCGTAGCTGTGAAATATTTGGCTTTCATTTATACCATTGCAAGTCCAAATAGAAGGTGTTCATAAGGCAGGGTAACTAAACAACATGTTTGTTATTTCTACATTTTGAGTAGCTTTTAGTTTCTGCTCACAATACAAGAATTTTGGGGGAATAATTATCTTCTGACAGCATGAGTCATAACAGACATTTAGCAACATATTGCTGTTGAAGCTTAATGAATGAGCACATTCTGGCATGATTGGATTCCCTCCCATTATATTTCCTCATTGCGCTTTGAGTAATACAACAACATCACAACAATTACACTACGAATTTCTTACATATATATATATGCATATCAGTCCTGACTGTTCAATGTTAATAGCCTAATACATACCCTCAGCACAGTGACTAGATATTATTGCATCTTTATTGGCAAGAGACATAGAAAGTAATGAGTTTCTTTTTGAGTGCATTATAAAATATGGCTATCCTTTATACAGCTTAACACTCTTTAAGGTGTAAATCTGTGATGCCCAACTTCGCCAGATGGTTTTTTTTTGCAGCCTGCGTGGACCCGTGGGTGGACATGACAGTAGTTGGAACAGGGCATGCAAGGGGGGGCTATGCCCACGGCCTGGACAAAGCACCCCTGCCAGTTGGACACCTCTATAAATAGCAATAGTATGTTCGTATAAATGGCTCAAGAACCTGGGAAATGGTCTGGTGAATATGTAAATATAACCAAAACTTATAAAAAGAACATTTTTCATGTTCCAACTTTTTTTTAAGTTTTTTGCAATCCCCTGACAAGTTTAACATTCTGTACGACTGTACAGCATCCAAGTCTTGCTACACTGCTATCCATTTGTGTAATTCTAAGCAGCATCATAACTGTAGATCTGTTTGCTAGATACCACGACCAGCTATTTATAAACAGCTGATCGCTTGTACCTTTACATGTACAAATATCCAGAACTTAAAATAAAGTAACTTCCTTTACACACACGCTACTTTTGAGCTTCCGTATTTGACATTTGATAACCATCCCAAAAATTTGATGATTTTCTAAAAATGTTATATTTCTAAAATAGTCAATAATTCTAGAATCTGTCTCTGAATCTGTCTCTTAAAAAAGGGTGCTCACTATTATACAAGAGTATTTACTTTACACTTCACAAGGCACCTGTCAAACTGCCTTTTATACCCAGGGGGTTAGCACTGCTAAAAATAGTTCTCATTGAAGAATTTGGGACAAATTCTTGAAAATTTGGAAATCCTCGAAAATTCAAAAGTCCTTCAAAAAGTCCAAAACCAGAAAAGTCAGAGTTTGTTTGAACTCATAAAATCCTTTTCAAGCTCAGGTTCGAATCAAGTTCTAGTCTATTTCTAATCCCCTGTCTGCTTACTTTGTGTAGTTCTAGCTTAAATGTTTCCGTAGTAAAAAGATTTAACTTTCCATTGTCTCCCAGCAGAAATCAAATTCCTAGGTAAGAAATGTTTTTTATACTATACGCTTAGTGGATTGCATTTCAGCCTTCATTTATACAAATTCTATAGTTTTCATAATTCTGTGTTTTTTTTTAATCATGTACAGCAGTAATGGTTTTGGTAAACATTTTGTTTTCTGCAATACACTGTCATTGCATACTGCTGTGAAATAAAACCCACTTGCTAATTAATTGCTATTAATAACAGCAGAAAGGTTTGACAGTTCAGCTCTTTGAGGTGTTTGTTGGTTTAGAATTAACATAGAATCAAATTCTACTTGTCTAGTCCTTTTTGTTATTTATTTTTAGCTAACAAATTTCAGCTAGGGCTGAAAAGCCATAAGCCTTCTGGCTAACGAACTGTGTCAAATGTAAGAAAATTAACAAGCTTCTTAAATTTGACACAGCTGCCAAATATGTAGAACACTAGAGCAACCATTTCTTTGTCTTCATACATGAATACTTCTAAAAAACTGGAAAATCTTTTTAGGTATAAAGATCTTTTTAGGTGGTGTGAGTCAGTTTTGTGGGAAGAGGTAAATGATTGTTATTTGCAGCATTATTGTTTCCTGTCACTATGGTATAATACTAAATTGTTCTGAGAAGTAACTCTAATATGCTCCAAAAGTTCTTATATGGATCTAAACTGTCTCTCATGCCAGTAGAAAAAACATTTTACATGCTCCACTGCAGCTAATGGATCATACTTAAGAGTGCATTCTCAGATTTAAATGTGAGGCTGAGAAAACAGTAGTAAGTCATTGGATGTAACCTACAGACTAGAGTCTACCAGAAAGCTTCATAATGTAAAAAATGTATAGCAGAATCTCACTATTGTCTACTAATTTTTCCATTTATTTAGAAGCTGAAACTTTGAAATTACAAGTTGCATATGTTAGGTGGTATACGGTTATGTGTGCATCCATTATTGAACTATATTTAACTATCAAAGGTCCTGGGGGCCTTTTAACAAATAAAGGTCTGGAGGCCTTGTTACATCTGAATCTGAACAATTTCAACAGTTTTCACTGAATAAAGGGACAAACAGATGCCTGGACCATCCAGAGGTCCTTGTGTTCACATATATGTATAATTTTCATCTTTTGGAGACAATTATATGTGGGCTTCATCTACAATTGTTTTCTGTGGTGGAGGGTTATGTCTATAGTAGGCCTCTTGGGCTAATCTAAAAAAAAGGACAGCGAGATCCTTCACTGGACATGTCACTCAGCTATGTTAATACATATGTTAAAACTCTCAATAACATAAACACAGGCACAGCAATCTAAACCACTAGATTCTCAATGAATTAATTATGGAAAATGCTTAATTAAAAATGTGTAACCAGGTGGAAAAATGGGTGTCTGAACCCTAAAGACAACCTATACTCCAATTAGAAACTGGGAGCCCTAAGATACTACAAACAAATGTTATCAACCTGAATGTAAATAAAATCTTGTGCAAATTTCATCAAGGAAACAGTTAGGTATTGCTGAGTGGGTTGAACTGGATGGATGTATATTTTTATTCAACCTAAAATACTATACTATTCTATACTATATAAATAATAATGAACCAGTGTTAATTATTCAGCACTTTACCTCCTGTTGCACAATCAGTGCATACATCCACTGATCCTCACAACCTTTACCATGCCTAAGGAACCAGGAACAAGCTGTTTTATACAGATTGGAAAGTACTATTTTTATTTCTTTTATTTGATCTGATTTTGTTTCAATGTGGTAAATTGACTTCATTTTCATGTCCCAGTTTAATATTTACAGATTTATATGTACTTTGAATTAGACATTGCTATTTTCAGGGCAATGTAATAGTTCCTAGTGCTAATTTTGTCCCAACCAATTAGATCTTAGCTTTCAAATAGAAGATAACATCTGATAGGTTTGGGCAAAATTTGCACAATTTTTAACAAGAAGAATGTTTATAAGATTGCCCTGTTTGTATTTAACCACAAACTACTCTGCCATTTGGATACATTGAGAATCCCACTTTGTTCTACATTTTATACATTATTTAAACTATATATATTTATTAGATACTTTTAGCTACAATATTAGTTCTTAGCTGGCCAGCTAGTGTTTTTAGTTTGTGGTATGATCAATAAAGATGGTCCTATGAAACCTAAAACTCTTAAGTTTCTTTACGCTTTCAGATTTACGAACTCATAAAAAATCAGAAGATCCGAATGGATCTTGAGGGTTCAGACCGTATTTTCGATGGTTACCTAATGCTCAAGGTGGATCATGTGCGAGGTAAATATACTCACCTTCGATCCTGGATCCTGGCCAAGTACTTTTATTTATTTATAGATTTTGCCTTATTTACATTTCTATATACTTTAATGTCATTACTATATTGATATAATTATTTATTTAGTGCTTAAACAACACATAAACACTGTATATTACTTTTACCCGCCAACATAGTACCTCCGAAAAACCCAATGTATTCCCCATGAAATGATAAATTTGTTTATATAATATTAGGGATATATATACGTCCTTGAAAAAGCTGTTTAGGTACAGTGAAACACGCTGGAAGTTGAAACTTTAATAGGCGCATAAGTTAGACCTAGTGAGAGGCAGAAGCACAGCACATTACAGCAACTTTTACCAAGAGCAGTAACAGCAACTGATTGGGAAGCTTTAGTGATTTTTAAAGGAATACGTTTTGGTAATGCATGTGTTCCCCATTTTTAGTGCGTTAACTCATGCATTTCCGTAATGGAAAACGGCAAAATTGCATGCACAAAACGCACAAGAATCATGCACAAAATCGTGTGCAATTACTCTCACGATTACACTGGCGATTTGGTGCATTGTAGTGTGGCCTCGGCCTTAATGGGGAGGGCGAGTATTGAAAGACAGACTGATAACTTTAATTATAGAATGATCCAATGGATCTACTATTGATCTATTATTGGTTGGAAATTTAAGGGGGAAGATTGATTCAAGCTCTGCACAACAGTTGTATTTCACTGTGGTGTTTCTACTGAACTATAACACTCTAAAAATGTTACAATAAATAGATCAAGAGTAGAGATGGACCAGATTGCTGATGTGAACCCAGTTTTGCGACGGATTTCCGTGATTCATGAATTATTCGGGAATTCCAATTTTTGAAAATTTTGTAAAAATTATACAGTAACTTACTGT